>JAQGAA010001973.1:0-13887 GCA_034696425.1 Isotoma viridis | reverse complement strand
TACCTGTTCCTGATTGGTTATTGTTCGGGGGTTTTGGTGTGTTTTTGGATGGTGTTGCAAATCCATTGTTTGAGATTCGGTCCCCAGAATTCAGTTTGAAATTATCTTCAGTTTTATTCAATTGTCTCCACGGATTACCTGTTCCTGATTGGTTAGTGTTCGGGGCTTTTGATGTGTTTTTGGATGGTGTTACAAATCCATTGTTCGAAACTCTTTCAAATACTTCATTTTTCAAAACCGGTTCTTGCGATCGTACAGGATTAGGTCTATTCACAATATCTTCGTTGTAGTCCATGACTGTTCTAAATATTTAAAACATTTAAAATATTTGTATTGCGAGAAAGAGTTTAAGAGGCAAAAATATTTGCATACCATTTTGGTTTTAGTGTTTTTATAATCTAGTAAAAGCTTTGTTTTCATTCTATGATCTACATTCACTATTACTTCCCCTTTAACGGAAAAACAATAGGGCATTTCGAATTTCGAATGACTTACTTCCAATACATTCGCAACTACCACTACACCTTTTTTGGTACTAAACTGCTTAGAAACTGTTAAGTGGCTATATGTAAATAAAGGAGTACAATTTTCAAGGGCGATCGCTACGTAGGCAATATTTTTTTAGTGGCGAAGGACATATTTTCTGATTTGTTTTGTTGCCCAGGACTTTTATCATACAAAAATGTCTTAGAACGACGACTTTTCTTCAAAACTTGATGTAGTCTTACAATTCCTTTAAAAACTGATTTCTTGTTTGCCTGTTTTGCAATAAAATTTGATACTTAATACTTATTAAGAAAAGGTTTGTTCAAAACAGTTATGATTTTAGAAAATCCTATTTTTTTATTAATTCTTTTATTGTTGGAATTACAACCACAGAGAATTAATTTTTTATTTCCATTCTAATTATGTATTTTTGTAAAGAAAGTTAAGTTTATTTTATAGCATAATAAATATGCAAAGAAGGAATTGAGCAAGCGAAAAACTAAAGCATTTCAAAAACTAATAAGAACATTTTTGAAACCTTCTTTTAAACAGGTAGAGAATATTTTCAAAAGATATGGAAAGGGTATAACAGAAAAATATAAATGTATAATTTTGTAACCCCCGAAATGAAATATGTAGTTGATAATCAATAAAATTATTAATCGTAGTCACCAAAACCTTGTCTCAATGAAAATATAATGTACCAAAAAATTGATAAGTCTATGCTTCCTAAAACCCAAAAACCACCCTTAATCTTCTAATAAGGTCGATTTAATGTGTAATAAAATTAACCAAACTTAAATTTAAATGGTTTGTAAACAAAGTCCAAATCCACGCGTTTTTATAAATAATTAATTTGCTTTAAAATTTCAAGTCAGGAAATTATTTTTCAAAAAATCGTAATGTTGTGCACTGGGCCTTTCATGTAGTCAAGATAAATGAGCTTTGGCCATCAATGCATTGCCAACACTACAAGATGTTTTTTTAATTCTGCGAAGGGAACATTTCTTTTTAATAAACAGCGTTATGTGTAGTTGGGCTTTCTATGAATTTTTAGGTCAAAGCTAAAATTCAAACATTACAATTTTGTTCAATTTGAGTAAGTTTTTAATCCATGTACCTTAATTAAGAACTTGGTCCTTCTCAAAATTTATGTGACTTTCTAATTCAACACTTTTCTAACTTAAAACCATAAAACTCTAAAACCGAGTCTTTAATTATGTATGTTTCTGCTGTAGGAGAAAAATTTTGTAAACTGCCTAGGCAATATTCAATTGAACCTATATATCAAAATTGCCTTTGATATATAACCTTTCCATACAAATGCTAATAAGCTGCAGGAGGATGAAACTATTAAGATGAAAAGACAGCATTTTCGATTTTAAAAACAAATTAATCAAAATCCAAATGGAAATGGAATATATAATTCGTATTACGCAAAGGAGTACACTGGGTTTAAAACTCGGGACCTTTAGATTAAACTTTTAGTAACAATAACTCTTTGTTGTACAATCAACTAAAACTCTCATCACCGATTAATTCAGCAACCCAATAACATTCAGGTAAAAGTACAAGTAAAAAGTAAAAAATTAAAGAAAAATCTTAAAATAAAAAAATCCCAGGATGAAACATTTACTCTAAAGAAAAAAACAAAAGTTTGTTCAAAATGCTATAAAATAACTCGTAATTATTGCGAAATCATTCCTCCCTCACGTCCATGAAAAGTAAGCTGATGCATTAATAATTTCACTTATCGAGTTTAAATTTATGAATTTATCCACACTTTCTCGAGCTGGATTCAGTCATTTACCAAATTAACTTAAGCTAAATTAATAAACTGCAATATAATTAGAACGTCTTAAAACTATAAGAGCCACTTGTATGAAAAACTTTCGCATGTCAAAGTTCTAAACTGTATATTCCTTAAGCCCTATAGACAATTTCCAAAGCAGATCTTACCTTTGAAGCCTCCAAGCTTTGTAGCCGAACCTAAACACGAAACGTAAAAGCGTACACTTTAAAATGTTGAGAAATCCTGAAGTTGATTGAATTAAAAATTTAACAACTCCAGTCAGCAGCCCTTTCACAAAAACTTTTTCAGGAATTTCCAAGGAGATTTTAAGTTTGAAAGTCTTACGCGATGTTTCAGTGATAACAAAGTGACACAAAGCTATCTATCTTTGACAATCTTTTTACCAGCCGATAAAGTTAAATATAAAATACGCACATTCCACATTTAGAACCACTAACAAGTCCATCCAGCAGCCCTTTCACAAAAACTTTTTCACGAATTTCCAAGGAGATTTTGAGTTTGAAAGTCCTACGCGATGTTTCAGTGATAACAAAGTGACACAAAGCTAACTGTCTTTGACAATCTTTTCACCAGCTGAAAAAGTTAAATATTAAATAGACACATTCCACATTTAGAACCACATTACTTATTCGAAATCGCAAGCGGACACATTCTTTAAAATACCATCGCAATAAATTAACAACATTTCTATAATCGTTGCAATTTTTACCCTGAGCTATGGTGTATGAAAAAGAAGAAAAAAAGCAGGTGGATGCTGGCACGCTGGCAGCAGGTTAATATTGGATTGTAACTTTGTAACACAATCAAGGTGCAATAGTGTACCATGCTTATCTCATTACTATTTTAACGTTTGGAAACGATTTAGTTAACTGAGGGATTAATTCGGAATTTGGAGTTAAGACATGGCGTTTCCTTGTTTAGAGACAGAAATTGTTACTCCACACATTCTTAATTTTACTGAGTGAAAGAAAACATTTAAATGTGGTTGGATGCTTTATGTAAAAAGATCTATACTGGTATATTAAGAAGTTTGTGAATGATGTGTTTAAAGTATGCAGTAGTCAGCTTATTGAAGCACAATATTGGTATTACTATTATAAATAATATTTAATTAAAGTAATGTGCTGATAAGCTGTAATCATGGTCACATAATGAGAATTTGTTACATTGTGTTAAGTTTATTAACCTGTATATTCCTCTTAAGAAATGGTAAAATTATCATTTTAGCCTACGTGATCAGTAGGAAATTACTAACATTAACTACATAGATATTAGAATCGTAAGTTAATTTTTCATTGAAGTTAATAATTTAAATACCCATAATAATATGACGAGTTTTTGTATTAAACTGATGACTGACAAAAGTATGTGATTTTTTTTAAAAATTAGCATGATTCGGTAAAATTGCCATACATTAATACCACATTTGGTCAATCTGTATCGAACAATATGCTTATTTTTGAATTTGTACAAATGATTTTAAATTCAAATAGAAATTTAAAATTTAAACAATATTTTTACATATAATGCTTATCAATTTTTTTTCATATAATAATAATCGAGTACAGGAATACTTCATACATTATAATGGACAAACTGTTTAAAACCTATACCTCTTGCACTACATATCCTCTTTCAATTTTTATATTTCACTTTTGAAAAGACCCTTTTTTAAGTCTTTCATCTTCTGTATTGGAATTTCGTATGAATGGACTGGAATGAATGGAATCTGCCGTCTGTTGTTGTTTCTTTCCTTGTCGTTTCTCGTTAAGTTTCTTGATAAATTTCCTTTCGTCTTTTCGGGCTTGTTTTTTTTTGAGTTTTTGCGACGCTCTGCGGCCGGCTGACTCTTTTTTGCGTCGTTGTTTTACATTGCTGTCCGTGATGAATGACTCATTAAAAGTTGATGACACAAGGGAAACACTATCCTGTATTATAGCTTCATTGCCCAAAAAGGCCTAGAATTTTAAGAAATGAAATTTTAAGTAACTGTTCCTTCATTGACTATAATACTAGTGGTTTTTACTCAAAATTCAAAATTACCTGGGTTTTAGAAATCGGCCATGGTATTTGCTTCCTGATGTGGTTTTTATAAAACCACTTGTTTGTTTTCGTCACCTGTAATTAAAGTAAAGTTTTTCGATCACTTGTTTTCAATGAAGAAGAAAAAACTAAAAAAGCTTGATAAAAGCTGTTTTTTTTGTTTTAAAAAGATTTAACTTTCTACTTCAGTAAATAAAAAGACATTTTGAACTTTACATTATAATGGACAAACTGTTTAAAACCTATACCTCTTGCACTACATATCCTCTTTCAATTTTTATATTTCACTTTTGAAAAGACCCTTTTTTAAGTCTTTCATCTTCTGTATTGGAATTTCGTATGAATGGACTGGAATGAATGGAATCTGCCGTCTGTTGTTGTTTCTTTCCTTGTCGTTTCTCGTTAAGTTTCTTGATAAATTTCCTTTCGTCTTTTCGGGCTTGTTTTTTTTTGAGTTTTTGCGACGCTCTGCGGCCGGCTGACTCTTTTTTGCGTCGTTGTTTTACATTGCTGTCCGTGATGAATGACTCATTAAAAGTTGATGACACAAGGGAAACACTATCCTGTATTATAGCTTCATTGCCCAAAAAGGCCTAGAATTTTAAGAAATGAAATTTTAAGTAACTGTTCCTTCATTGACTATAATACTAGTGGTTTTTACTCAAAATTCAAAATTACCTGGGTTTTAGAAATCGGCCATGGTATTTGCTTCCTGATGTGGTTTTTATAAAACCACTTGTTTGTTTTCGTCACCTGTAATTAAAGTAAAGTTTTTCGATCACTTGTTTTCAATGAAGAAGAAAAAACTAAAAAAGCTTGATAAAAGCTGTTTTTTTTGTTTTAAAAAGATTTAACTTTCTACTTCAGTAAATAAAAAGACATTTTGAACTTAATGAATTTAATTAAATAAAAATACAAATAAATAACAAATCATTGTAATATAATAATAAAATAGTAATAAAATTGATAATTCAAAGATTTTTAATGACTTTTTGTGAATAAAAATTGAATTTTTAAAGGACTTGTTTAAAATGTTTCATCCTTCTATGGACTAGAATCTTCTAGAAACCGCTTGTGCTTTTATTTTTTTAAACAATTCACTGTAATGCAAGTAAAAGCTGAAAGCAGTTTATATCAAACTTTTGTTTCTGATTAAAATGTGACACGAACAACCAGATTTACGAAATACGATTTTCACCTGTGTTTTGGTGTTGTACGTTGACAATATGTTTTATTAGATTTTTGGAGTTTTGCCTAGTTTAAGAAATTTTAATGATAAATGAAATTCTAATGAAACTAAAAATATTTTTTTTAATAAAAATATAGCAAAAGTTAATAAAGCCGCAATTTTTAATAAAACGGAGCTAAGACACAAAGTCATTATTACTAATTAAAAATACCAATGTTTGATATGGCCAAGCATTTTCGTACAAACGATTTCTACAAAGTATTACAGATTCATCATTTTCTAAATTTTACCTTTTTTGAATATGGTGTTACATGTTTCTTGGAAAATATTTATTATCCATAAATATAATAATAACATACTAATAAAATCACTTAAAGCAAAAATGTTTAAACTCCTATTAATTTAGTTAATTTTTTTGATATTCATAAATCGTGTTTTTGCTCTGCAATAAACACCTGATGAGGAAGATAATATGGTAAATCTGTACAGTAGGAATTGATTTCTAATCATGTACTCGCGAAAACAAATTCACTTAATTGTTGCTTAAAATTAAAGCTTACTTGGTAACAGTTACACCAATATGTTTCAATGATTAACCCCAGATTTTGTTACTTTTGATAAGACAGTAATATCTACTAGACAAAAGGTTAAAAGGAAACTGAGTAAGTTGACACCCTTAAAAGCATTAAAACCATAATAACTGCTTTTCGGGTTCGAAGTGTGTGAGTAATTAAGAATTAAAGATGAAATGATTGAAGCTCCTACCATTTAATATAGGTTTTACTTGTTATTATATTTCAGGTACAAACAAATACATGAAAATGTCACTGGATTTTTCAGTTGTGTGGGCATATACACGAATACCCCAAAGGTATGGATTGTGTTAAATTTGCATTAAATTTTATTAAATTAATTGTTTCCTAACCTAAGCAAACATTTCATTTTGTTTTGTTTTTTGGTCAAGTGGATTTTGCATTTTTAAGTGTCAATCTATAATTTTCAGATTTTTAGTCATTTTTGAACGGTCGTGTGAAAAGACTCATCGCATTGTTTTTATTTCATGTTCGACTACCAAAGTGATTGTATTGTGTGTTTAAAAAAATTCAGTGATCTATAGCTAATTTGTTTTGGTAGTCTTGACTTTTTTATCTCAAAATCTGTTATCCTTTTCATGACTCACTTGGAGTCAATTCACTTGCCTATTAGAATCGCGAGGTGAAGGTCTTTGGCTTTGCTTTTTATTAAAGTCTGCAAGCATTTTTTAAATTGAATCATCAAATGAAATAAAAAACCAATATCGAGATAGTTTTGTATAATAATTTTATATCAACCATATCAAGAAATAAAGGGAATTAAATTGCAAATAAAGAAATCCTGGAAATGTTGGATAATCCATAGTTTAATAAAGAATTAGAAATACAAGAACTTTGTGATAAAATAAAATTTTAAATATACAGAAGGATGTCTTTCATTCAACCTCACATGTGCACTTGTACAGAAAAAGATGATTATGGTTTTTGGTATTCAAAAAAATTCACTTAAATACAATGTGCAATTCTGCATTCAAAGCTTTACTCAAATTTCATTTCGTTTATCTGAGAATTAGAATAGACTTCTTTTCCAACAATTTAATCGAAATTCCGCTAAAGAAAAGCTTTCTCTAGAATGTTCTTAAGATTTAAAATTTGAAACTCGTATGTAATAACACTCTCTAACACTGTGAGAAAATTGAAATTGACATTTTAATATTCCGAAGTAATTTGGAAAAAATTCCCAGTGAGGTGTTTTTAATTAAATATATTAGCGACGGTTAAGTTTTAGTGAACTTATCCTTTTTAGAGGTAACAATTAGTTTAAAACAAGAATAAATACAAATGAATGAATTTCAATTAACACAAAATTAAAACTTTTTTAAGTTTCTGAGTCGTTAGACTACTAAAAACCTTCCTAACAACAACTCGAAGCAAACTGCAGAGTAAAATTTAATAAAATAATTCATTAAAGCAAATTAAAGTAAACTATTTTCGGAATTTTTGTGTAAATACACACGATGTTGGGAATTGTTTAAAAAAGGTAATATATAATCAAAAAATGGAACTCTAGTCTAAAGGAGGAGCCCCTCATACTTCGACTGCCCATATGTTTTTGTTACCACAAACGAACGGTTTTAACAATTATAGGTAAACAGAAAATTAAATTCATTTACACCATCAATAAAATAAATAAATACCAGCAAAAAAAGATAGCTTTTGAAAATTACATACAATCGACTGCTGGTTGCATACATCCTTCGGTTTGTCCAAGTTTGAAATTTCCTTTTGTTTATTATCTTTCCTTTTATAATATGCTATGAGTTTCTCCATTTCACTGATCACTTCTACTACAGTTGAAGCCAGTGACTTTAAAACTGATGCATTTAATCAATGTTGAATTCAACTTTATTAGTTTGCAAATTTCACCAGTGTTTTAACTAATTTATTAAAGTAATGTTATCAGTATGAGCAGAACATAATAATAAGCTGGATAATAGAAAATAAATGAAAGAATCTACACTCAAAAATGCATGGAAGTGACACACATTATATTTAACTTGAAATAATTCCTGTATCGTATTAACCATATAGTACAAAAAAGGAGAATATGATCCGTCTAGGAATCTTGGAGCCAACTGTTATGACTTGTTACTTAAAAAAATAACAAAGAGATATAATTTTTTCAGATTGCTTATAACAAAATGTTATTATTAGATTAAGCTATTTTCAAAAAGCATCATAGCCATTTACAACATCATGAATAGAAAAAGTAATAAACCAAACGAAAGGATAATGATATTTAATCCGAGTTTGTGTTTTGTATGTTCCTACTGTTCATAAATAAGGTGTTACACAATTCTAACATCCAAGAGCCAAGTTGTTTGCTTATAATGAAAAAGCTTAAACATTTCCTATTAATCCCTATCAGTATTATGCACAAATTAGTAATTTTTCTAAGACTAACTAAATTAGATTGGAAAAATTCCTTCCATTTCTGTAAAAATACACTGCTGATTTTGGTGACAAATTACTAATAAGTGTCATCAAAATATTAATTTGACAATAAAATGTACACTTCGTTTTACATTTTACATTTCCATTTATTACGATTCAAAAAATAATAGATTATATTACGTTATCGAACGTAATTTATGAACCTACAGTATACAACATTCAAACAAGTTTTAAGATAGCATTAAGCACATGGAGTAGTTGCATGGGTAAAATAATTGAATTATGGTCTTTTTATCTTTACCGAGTAAAAAGAACAAGTTGAACTTGTTCTTGAAATAAATGTCAGAAAAAGATGATTTAGAAGTAGGAAGGACAAAATATTAATAAAACCGAATTTAAAATTAGTATTTAATCGTTATATATTATAAATGTCACTCTATTTTTCCGATAGCAATTGTCATAAAAGTACTAAAGTCATTAATGTTAGCAAGCAAAATTATTTTATTTTTTTAAACTGATAAATGAATTTCATTTTTGGAAATGCTAGTTTACTGTCGTTAGGATTACACAGGTTGGTGTGTTGTATCTTGCATGTCTTGATGGTGTGTATCCATTTGAATGGCTCCCAATCTCATCATTGATCGGCATCTAATGAGACAGAAAAAGAGTCAAAATTAGAATAGAAAAACCCTTTCCCCTCGTAACTACTTTAATTAATTAAATGATCTATTTAAATCCACAAAAACAACAGAAAAATATTTCAAAAGTTTCTAAAAGTGGTGCTTATGTATAAAATTTCATTCTCTTCAAACAAAATACAAATTGTAATTAAATTTGTGGCCTTACCTGTCTTCTCACTTTGGGTTAGAAGTCCAGGATCAGCATTATATATCACTCGCTTGATCATCGACGATAGAGAGGAAATTTGCTGCTGCTGCACAGCACTTTCGCCTAATAGTCGGTGGAAATTCTTCTCAGCTGCAGCAGTCGCCGAGGCAACCATATCAATGTCACCTCTTATTGTTTTCTGATCTTCTTGAATTTTCTTTATAGTTGTTTCAACCACGGCCAATTTTTCTTCAATGGATTTAATCCGTGTAATATTTACGTGTTTTTCTTCATTTGATTTAATCTTTGAACTTATAACTTCTGAGCGAAGGGATGTTATCTCATCCCTTAGCTCAACAAGGTTTATCTCGTCAAGGTAGGGGTAAAGGCGTTGAGACATATTTCGAAACTAAAAATATAGATGTATGAATTTGTTACCTCCAGAACTAGTACTTGCCTTCGTAGTAAGTAAGTGACTGAATGATAGAATTAAACAAAGCATATTAAGAATGAATACGAGTTAGTTTCGAATTACTTATAAAGTAGTAGTAAAAGCCAAAATGAGAAGGAAAAAGTAGGAGTCACATTCTACTGTAATTCTACTGAGTTTATCTACTGTAATTTAATGGCTTATAATTTTTAATTTAATAACTGTCTGGGAAGCTAGACAAAAGAAATAAAGTAGCTTTCGCTACTTAATAAACCCACGGATACAAAAAAGTAGCAAAAGCTATGTCTGAATTATTTCTATATTTTTGATGTTTTTGAAATTTTTTTATTATTTTGAATTATTTAAAGTATATAACGACATATAGTGGATATACGGATATATAGTGTATATAAGGATATACAGTGTATATAAGGATAGATAGTGGATATTGGGATACACTACATATTTACACTATAGTTTATTTTTTGACTTTGAAACATTTTGATGAAATGTCACTTTAACTATTGAATTTCTGGGTAAATTGTCTATAAACTCACCTGCGGCGCCCTAATTGACCCGCGCACCCAGGGTGCATGTACGACCTAAATTTTTGTATTCATTGAACTCGTGAGTAAATTAGCTTTCAAAGGATACCCCACATGCCTATAAACTCACATTTTGCGTACTATTTACCCGCTCGCGTCTTGTTCCTGCGCGAGTGGTGTATGCGCGCCCAAAATGATTAGTATCATTTATACCGTGAGTAAACTAGCTTTCGAATGATACCCCATATGCCATAAGCCCACATGTTCAGCCCAATTGACGCCGCGACCCTTCGCGAATTAAGTTGAAAGCGCGCCCAGATTAACCCCATTTTCAAACTTGACCTGAAATAAAACTTCTAGAGAATGTATACAAAATTTGAAGTCAATCGGTGAAAGCGTTCGAATGTTATCGGTCTTACGGACGGACAGACAGACAGACAGACTAAACATTCACATAAAGTAGTTTCCGCTACTTCATAATGTCTTGGTATCCTTATCCAAAATAAAGGCCGTCTACATTCAAAACATTTTAAATTTCCAACAAAAGTTGACATAAAAATTTATTTTACTCTTCACTACCTCCTAAGGCTATGAATTATTGTTAATTTTATTTCTATGGCGAAAAAGTAGATGCTGTTGCTATGGCAAAAAAACTGTTACTACGGCAACATAAAAGAAAATGCTGTTACTTTTGCAACAAAATAATAAATACTGTGCCAACATAAATGTAACTGTTTATATTATTCAGAGATAAAACCCCAATGTGAATATGCTTTGCATATTTTAAACAGGGGTGCTTTGAAATATCGAAACTACAAATCCCTCCTCAATTAAATTCAAAACGCTGGGTCTGATTTTTTAATTTTTTATAGATACAGCATTTTTTGCAAATGCTTGGTTCATAACTTGAACAAATTTCCTGGTTCTTTTCACCTATTTAAGAAGTACAAGCATATCAGCTTGGGAAAAATATACTATACATACCATTCTGTGGGAATAATTGGTCCTTCGAGCCAACAAAAATTTCCAGATTTGTTGGGACTTTTTTTCAATTTTTCATATTCTCAATATTCAAATGACCATTAAATTATAGATTACAAATTCTGCCCTTTTTTCTAATTACTTTTGTAATTTTAAAAGTTATTTTAATTTTAGTTTTAACTTGAGTTTCATATAAACTTGGTTTATTTGAGATTTCTAAGTATCGATGGTAATCATGAAGATATGCCAAACTAACTTCTTTGACGTTTATGCAACGCTCCTTGTAATTGTACTTTCGGTCGACAAGATGAAGATGTATTGCAACAAAAAAGTAAATGCTATTGGCAACGAAAAAATAAATACTGTTACTATGGCAACAAAAAATAAATGCTTTTTATACGGCATCAAAAAAATTTCTATTGCCATGGCAACCAAAGAATAAAAGCTGTTTACTATTGCAACATAAAATAAAATGCTGTTACTATGGCAACAAAAATTAAATGCTGTTACTATGGCAACAAGATATGAAGGATGTTTCTATGGCAACAAAAAAATAAAAACTGTAACTATGACAAAAATAAATAAAAACTGTTACTATGGCAACATAAAATAAATGCTGTTTACATGGCAACAAAAAAATGCTGTTACTATGGCAACAAAAAGTAAATGCTGTTTATATGGCAACAAAAAATTTCTATTGCCATGGCAACCAAATAATAAAAGCCGTTACTATTGCAACATAAACTAAAATGCTGTTACTAGGGCAACAAAAAATAAATGCTGTTGATATGGCTGTAGCTGATTGTTTGACTTATACAATTACGATTTCATGTTATTTGTTGGGGCTAATAAGTAAATCTGGGCGAAAAAGGTTCTCTGAAATAGAGGGACGGAAGATGAGAGACCGGAAGATGAAGGACTGAATTTGAAGGACTTTTAACATGAAGTACTATAAAAACGAGTTGCTATGAATATAATTGAGCATTAAAATGAAAAAACATGGTTTTTAACATGTATGATTTGTCTTCCTCAGCGCATAAGTAACAGTATAACGGTTACGCACTAAGTACACTCATATATATCAATCGTTGGAGGTATTTGCACGACAAATAGCACTTTCATTATTTAAATCCAATTTTAATTGTTTGTAACCGTCATACAATAATTTTAATTTTAATTTGATTTCATACAAATTCTGAGTTTTCTGCCACACATGTTACACAACCATTTATTATTATCATCCCTCATTTTCCTAGATTCGGCGAAAAAATCAATATTATTATAATCAAATCTACTATCCGTACTATTTCTATCATCCATAAAAATATGGATCACGAAATGTCCGAAGATTTGTAAACAAGGCTTCGTAATGGCTAAACGTACACATTCACGTAATATGTCAAAAGAACGACAAAACGCCTTTTTTACCAAAACTAAACTCTAAAATGGCCCCACCGCAAGACACAGGTCAAAAACCACTTTTCCTAATGCTTAACAAAGGATGCATGAAAGTGAACAAGTCAAAATCACTATTTCTCTTCTGCTTCTCAACATTGACTACAGTAGGTCAGTGGTTAAGGCGTCTGTCTCCTGACTGTCTTAAAAACTCGGGATGAGAGCTCGAACCCCGATAGGGCTGAATTTTTTTTTGCATAGCATTAACTACTTTTTCACTCATTTCACTTCAGAAAAATGCATTATTTAGTGACACTAAATTACCGTACCCTTAAAGATAATTGTTAAGTACCAATATTCTAACTTTGCAGGAAAACAATATTTTTGAATTCCAACTCAATTAGGGGTTCAATGGTAGTACTGATAAAAGTTATTCAGGGACATTTTAGGGCCCATTTCCTAAAAAATAATTGTTAAGAACCCATGCTGTAACTTTGTAGAGAAACAATATTTTTGAAATATGGGTTCAAGGGTACTGATAATGACTATTTGGAGACAAGTACCCATATGGTAACTCTGCAGGGAAACTATGTTTTTGAATTCTGTTTGTAATTACAAGACTAAAGATTGTTCTAAGAACGGAATAAATCCGTCGATAAATGATGACATTGGACCTCCAAGGTCACTAAAATCGGATGATCCCACGCGCAAGCTGTCAGTAAAGGATTTTTTAAGCTGCAGGTATTTCTAATAGGCATTGGTTGATCTAATTCTGATTTTTATTAAGAGCCTGTAAGCTGCCTCAGCGATTAAAGCTCGATTAAACTTTGAGCAGCTACTTAGGGCTGAAACTTGCAAACTGTTTGATGTTTTTCTGAGCAAGTTTTCAGTAGTGCGAGACTTTTCAAGCTTTCTGCTGGTACCTGAGACAGTGCTTAGTCTAATTCTGATTTTTATTAAGAGCCTGTAAGCCGCCTGAGCGATTAAAGCTCGTTTAAACTTTGATCAATGTCCTAGGGCTGAAACTTGCGAAGTGTTTGATTTTTTTCTAAGCGAGTTTTCAGTAGTGCGAGACTGCTAAAGCTTTCTGCGGGTACTTGAGACAGTGCTTAGTCTAATTCTGATTTTTATTAAGAGCCTGTAAGCTGCCTCAGCGATTAAAGCTCGATTAAACTTTGAGCAGCTACTTA
>JAQGAA010001972.1:0-13888 GCA_034696425.1 Isotoma viridis | reverse complement strand
CACTTTACTTCAAATTGAAGACTTTACAAGAATTTCACTTTTCTGCAATTAAGCAAAATAAATTAGCAATTGGAATTTGTAATTGGAATTAAGAAGTGAGAGGTCAAAGGTTGTCGTGAATATGCAGTGCAGTCCAGCAGTGTGGTGTCACTGCTATATATGTAGTGCTAAGCACACACTACACCATAGAAATAGATATACATATATATAGTTAAACTAGAAGGAAGACTTATGTTAAAAAAGTGTTACTGCTGTGGAGAAAAATAAATCGACGATTGCGACTCTTTCAACACTACCACGAGCTACTGGTGGGCTAAAATGCGCATGTGCGCAGAGCAAGTTGGGAAAGGTCAGGCTGTCCCAGCATGCGTGATATTAGACCATTATAGAAAAAAATAGTTTGTCTGTAGTGTTGAATGAGTCGCTGCTGTCGCTCCTGTTTACTACACTTTTTATGATACAAAATGTATTAAAGACAGACCCCTTGCACTACACAATGCACAACACTACACACTACTGCCCCCACAAGCAACAAGAGAAAGGACAGCTGATGGAATGACTTTACGACATATATGAAGAGAGATAAGAACGAGGCCACTGCACTGCACATATCATGCATGCTGACACTTGACATTACACATTTAAGACAATTCACACCAATCAACAATCGACAATCAATTAATGAACATCAATCGTTGACCTTTGACCCACCATACCAAGCAGCAAAAAGAAAACAAGATACGATGAACAACTGTCAAATTTTGAATGTGCGTGCGAATGCTCTGACATGTGACATGACGAGCTGCTGTGAAATGTCAAATGTCAACTCCAATATTTGATATTGACCTGACCCTTCACCCTAAGCTTAAGCAAACCCTTTATTTAGCCCCATCTACTTCAAGTCTCTTCCACGTTTTAAAAACATATTCAAGTTCAAAGTTCAATACTAATAAATACTTTAAATTGTTTAAATTTCAAAAATAAGTAAAGCCGGTTAAATCTTACTTTTGAAATAAAATTTTTAAAAAAGACTAAAAACAGCGTACAAAAACGCTTAACTACTAGCTCTACTTTACTGCAATGACTACTAAGAACGCTCAAGCGCTCATCCCACGCTTTTAACCTTTGACCTTTATATTTTAAAATGAAAGAAAAAGAAGTATAAAAATGGAAGATTTCTTACCGGAAAGTGTGTGATGTTGAATGGTTGGCCGCCTTTTGGATAATGAACAAGCAGAGTGTGTGTGTGTTTGCAATGGAAGTAGTGGTGGCTGGCTGGTATGGTGGTGGTGGTGGTCGTGTGTGTGTATTCCCTTGCCTTGCCTTTCTTGATACTCAACAAGAGACGCCGAATGGTTAGGCCACACCATAAACAATGTCTACCTTTTTATTAAATAAATTCAACATTTTTTTAATCAAAAATTCAAAATTACCAAATTCACTGATTCTATAATTTTGAAAAATATCTTTTAAATCGAAAATTTTACGAAAATTCTAAAATCATTTTTTACAAGTTTTGAAATTGTATTGGTTTTCATTTAAAATCAATCAAAATATTAATTTCAGAATACTTTTACAAAAACTTAAAAATCTTGGTTCAATCAATCTAATTTAACCATTTAAAAAGTTAATTAATTTAATGAAATAATTTTTTTGGAAAAAAAAATAATTTTTTAAATTTTACTTATTCTTCTACAAAGTTTATTTAATTATTTAATTCTTTGTTTGTTTCAGATTTCATCAGTTTATTTAGCATTCAGTATGAAGGGCCCTTATTTGTGCAAGTAAGGGAGTAGTAGTTCTTTATGGGCATTCACTTGCCTCCTCTGCGTGTGTATACAAAAGCTCTATGGCTAAATGCAATGAACGGACTCAACCCCTACAACTACAACAATCTATTCCCTTCCCATATTATTTTAATATTTAGAATAATGACCTTAAGGGTCCATCCACTTGCAAAAGGTCATTCTAAGGGCAGAGTTCAAAGGTCAAATGTTTTACAGGGCCTTTAGGTGAATATAAATAATTTGAAATCATATGAGTATGGAGTTGGAGACAGACTTGACTCATTTCACTCCGCTCAACCAACTATTTCCCATCCACCTAGTCCAGTCTGATAGAACAGGAACAGCCATCCTGCCTATGCCTAGGATGCCTAGGATCATGGCTTTTTCTTCTTTTCACTCTGTATTGAGTTGAGTCACACAACCCGATGCACGAGTAAAAAAGTACATTGCTTTTGTTCTTGCAATTTGCTACTAATTATTACTAATTACAATTACAGCTAGCATAACGAGGCGATGGTAATTTAAGCATTAAATATGCAACCAATTAAACAAAAATATAATTTTAGTATTTTGTTTAGCATAAAAAGGAACAGGCATATAGAGTATAGAAGAGGCATGATTTGATAAGCATATTTTATACCACGAGGGATCTGAAAAACACTAAAAAATCCAATTTGAAAAAGATAAACTGACAGTGTCAGTATGGGTCATAATAGAAACTGACATAAAAATGATGACAGCTTGTCATTGAGAAGTGTGCTCTGTCATTGTCACTGTGACAGAGCAAGAAATAATAAGTAGATAGGCTTGTGTGTGGTAGTGGTGGATGTGGATGCATAGTCGAGCAGTGTTGACTAGCTATCCTTTGACTTGCTGAAGAGTATAGTATAATATAGTTGTAGTAGTTTGGTTGTGTTGTAGGCATTCAAGTAATTTAGACAGTTATGAAAGAATAGAGGGCAGCTAGTCACACACGTGGATTTTACCGCTTTCACTCACTGCCACTGCTAAAATATCACTAATACCACCACCACCATCAGTGTTTTCTCAATGGCAAATAACATCTCTATGCTATTACAATCCAGTGTATTTCCAAAGCATTTTCTCTTTGTTTCTTCAGCAGTGGTGAAAGCATCATGAAAATCCGGACAAACTATAAATTGGGATTAAAATAATAAAATCAAATTATGAATAATACATCCTCCAATTTGAAAACCAAAATTTTAAAATTAAACTTTTTTCATTAAAATGGTAAGAAATGGATTCACTGGATGTGTTTTGTAAAAATTAAATTTTTATTTTTATAATACAAAAAACCTAGAAATTTAATTATATTTTCTTTAACTAAACTTCAATGTTTTTAAACATCTTTTAAATTCAGTTCTTGATTTAACGGCTTAAGAAATAATACAAAACAATTTTTAAAAATCGGTATACTCATTAAATTCTGTAGACCAAATTTTTGCAATAGGAAAATTTGCCTTAAACCGTTTTATTTCATTGCGCTACATTTTCAAGACTTTATTATACTAATAAACGTTAAACTTCGTAATTTTATTTTTACATTCTTATTGAGTTATGTTTTAATAAATCATATTATTGTAATACAAGCTTGCTGAATAAGTTGATAAAGCTAAATGAAAAAATAGCAGAAGTATTTTAAAGTAATTTTATTTTTAAAAAAATATTTAATTGGTCCAAATAATATGATTCGAGGGTTTTCAATAAAATAATTGACTTTTTATTACGAAACGCTGAATTAAAATTGATTAATTCTTCTTACTTTTTTTATTAAATTTAATTCCAACGTTATAAAACGTCAAATTAGATAATGCAAACTTTGCAAACATTAATGTCCAGGAAACTTTTGTAAATGCAACAAGAGTAGACAACTTAACAAGTTAATTGTTATACCTTTTGTTTGCACCTCGTTTGCACTGCACTTTTTATAAAAATATTAAACCTCAATCAATCGAGTTACCAACTATGTTTGAGCCTATGAGCAAAAATATTTCAATGAATTATAAAAAAACTTCAACATAAGAATCATTATCTTTGTTTAAATTCAAAACATTTTTAAAATTGATAAAATTTAGTGCTCACAAATCCTTTGTTTTGATTTTAGAAGCAGCCGCCTTGGTGAAAGTTAATACTCACTAGAAGTAGAAATTACTCTTTTGGAGTTTAAATCAATTCCCTTATCCAACAAAAGTGCAAAGAAGAATGCTTTGAGAACCGATGCCACGCTCATTCTGAAGGAAGTTGGTGTCCAGATACGATGACCACCAAATCCTGGAAATTATGTGGGTTTCTTGGTCTTTGCAAGCAAAAAGTATGCTGCTGCACCAACCTTTGTATTTAAAATTCATCACAGGAATATCATTTCTCAAAAAAAATTACATTCCAAGAAAATTACACATTTTGATTTCTACATTCTACTTTGACGAATTAAATTTACTTTTGGAACAAAAAAATTCTCTGCTTTTATTCCAAGGTTTATGCCTAAAACTGAGTCCTTTTTTAAAAAGTGATTTCATTTGAAGATTTTACATTTACATTTCAATAACCTTTGAAGCTCGAGGCCACCCGTGGCAAGTAATCGATGGCAGTAGCAATAAAAAGCTTTCGTAAATAATCTATGCAGTAATTTGTTTCCTAAATTGAATTTTATATATTTATTAAATTGCAGCAGTTTAATTTAATTACACAACAATTTTAATGCGATGTATTTATTGTCTAATTTCCAAAAATAGAAAATAAAGCACAGAACTTGTATAATATAATTAAGCATTTTCAACATATATTACATTAATTATAAATAATAGCTTGTTTCATCAAATCATTCCAAAAATAAAAAAAAACCCCAACTCATTTCAGTTACATTTCAAAATTTCATCCTTAAGCTGTAACTTGCGACAAATTTGCATTCGCTAAATTTTTAATTAAAATCATGATGATTTCTCCGTTTTCCTCATCAAAATCTTCTCTATTAAAATCAAAACATAAACAAATTTTTAAAGCCATCAGTAAATTGAAGCTCTTGGAATTTTTAAAAAAGTCATCTGAAGAATCATTAGCAACTTTTGCATTTAAAACATTTTTCAAAACATTGGAAAAAGTCCACTCCTCACAAGCTATTCGTTATGATTTTGAAACAAACACTTTGGTAAAAGATACTACAGCTTGGAAATTAATTTATTGGAGTTTTAATCAATTTTTGCTCTTTTTGCTATACTCTTGCATTCCAATTTATATTCTAACTGTACAAAAAATTTCACCCAAGGTGCCAACAGCTACGTGTTTTATGTGTGTATTTGAATTCTGGTTAACAAGTCATTCTCTTGTTTGTTTTTATAAACTTATGACTAACACAGATAACATAGCTTATTGTTTCAACCAACTATTCCAAATTGAGCAGTTTCTCAAAGGTAATTAAAAATAATTTAATTAATAATAAAGCAGCCAACTTAACTTAAAACCAACCCTAAATTTTGATTTAGAGTCTCAAGGGAAAAACGTACCAACAAAATATTTCAACATTCTTGGTTTCAGTATGGCTGCCCTTTTACTAGTTGTACCCATTACAACGATGCTTGTCCCAATAGTATTGGTTTTCGTTGACCTTGACCCGATTTACAAACTCCATTTGATAATAAATTATCCTTGGGTGGACTTCTGGACGATTAAAGCTATCCGAATCATTTTATCCGGTTTTGTTATTTCTGTTTCAGCACAGATACTTTCTCTAGCTCATATGCTTATTTTAATGTATTTGAAAGTTTTTATTCAATCCTTAAAATTCCTTCAGAATTATCAAGATCGTAGAGTTAAAAATTGTAAATTTAACGGAAAAAGTGATATTCAAATGTATCGTATTTTAGTTCAAATAATTGGAGCCAAAACTAACGAATTCTCCAACCTTGTAGCTTTGTCAACCATGATAAGTGGATTTGGTGTATTTATCCCTTGTAGTTATGTTGTTGTAAGGAGTTATCAAAATGTACCAATTTTATTTTATCTTGGAGCATTGTCTGTTTTCATTATGATTCCTATACTTGCAATATCAGAGTTAACTTTAACTTCTAATGTTTACACGGAGACTACTGCGCTTTTGAAACACTTTAAAGCCATTACTCATTCAAGTAATAAGTTAAGACTTAGAGAAATCCAGTCCCTTAGGTATGGAGGGTTTTTTGTAGGGAAGTTTTTTAAAGTCCAAAGAAAAACTTGTCCATTCTACATGGATTTTCTTATTCGAAATACTATTGGTTTTTTATTGTTGGATTATACTTTGGAACTAAATTGAGCCCGAAGTTTATATATATTTATTAACAAAATTGTTTTAATAAATGGTGGAAATAGTCTTTATTTTAATGATTGAGCCGTTTACAGTACTGGATAAATATGCCATCTGAAAAAGTATACAAAATCTCAAACAACGCTAACAACTCAACATAATGAAACACGACAAGACAATTTGTCTATAGATGTATATTGAAATATTTTGAGATAGAATTAAATTTTTATGATTTTAATACTTTTTAAAACATTAACAATTAACTTTCCGTACAATTCATAACTTTAACATTTAACAAAATAGTGAAAATAGCATCATTGGCAGTTTAGTAACAATACTTGACAGACTTTCTTGGTTCATTACACGCACGCTTTTATCTCATTTATCACATTAAATTATTACCAATGGCAAATATTATCTTTCCTCTTAAGCCAGAAACTTAATTTAATTACTCGGTTACGATTCTGAATTAATTTAATATTTACCAATATTAAAGTATTTTTTACTATAAGTTTCATTTCTCTATTGTAACTTATCACATCAGTTTCATTTTATTTTTATTTTTTCAATATTGCACTTCCGTTTCCAGCAGAAGCTTGTTCTCCCTGACGTCAGAACTAGTAAGTACAAATTTCATTTATAGCATTATAAAACATTTCATAGTTATTAATATACCTAATATCCCTACTTATCTACTTGAATACTTTATTCAACATTAACTGCCACAATATCCTGTTTCAAACTTGATTGCAAATTTATCTTAAAATTTTTATAATTTATTAACATACAAAAAAGTAGCTAAGGTTAAGATTTAGTGCAAATTATTAGCTAGCCCATCACCAACAGTAAAAAACCCCTCGCAATATTATTATTATTCCTATAAAAATCGTCCAAACTCCAATTTAATAAATAATTAAAATTGCCTTTTTTGTACCATTTACAAAATTAACTCTTTTTAAATTTCCCAAGTTATTTATATAACTCTCCTAATAACTATTCAGTCCACGTGTACTTGAAATAATACATACTTAAAATAATACAGACACAAAACTTGGGGAATTTTTTTACTATAAAGATAAAAGTCCAATATGGAAAAGAAATTTGATACAAGGATAATAATTTCATTTTAGATTGGTTCAAAGTTCAAAGCTCATTTCAGAGTTTGAAAATAACCCTGTGGTTTATAGTTTTACCATGAAGCAGAAAACTATTATCTCATTTTTGTGTCGATGATAACACATTCGAAATTTTGATAAGGTTTTTACTCTAACTTATAAAACCAAACTAATAAAAGCTCAAAGAGAAACTTAAATAACCAAAAAAAACTTTTTTTTAAGTTCTATTGAATATTGCAAGAACTGAAAAGTCTATCCATTTAACAGAAGACATGTTTAAAATGTTACATTATTATTCGAAGCATTTTAGTTTCTCTACGTGCTTACTTATAGTTTTTACAAACTGGATAAATTGCCAGGGACAAGATAACATACAATTTGATCAAAGTGAAGCTAATAACATCATTTACAATAGTGAAATAAATAAGAATAATAATAATACAAACAATAGTGTTGGTTCAAGAATTTTTCATCCCTTTAATATGAATGGATATCATAATAATAATAATAATAGGGCAATTAATACTAAAAGTAAGATTAGTAAAAACCTGTGCAGTGTAAGCGGAATAAATGATTTACAAATTTAACGAAACTCCCTAGATCTATATTTACTCTACCCAGACTCAAGTCTCTCTTCTTGGCAGATGCGATTACTATCAGCTATTGTTTATAATATTTTCTAAACAAATAAATATTCTACATATTTCGTAAGACAAAGCCAAAGCTACTAAGAAACTCTCATGTACTCGCAGATCCTGCACTGATCAAACAATTTTTCAACTAAAAGCCTTTCCATAAGTTATTTAAAACCTTGCAGTATAAAAAACTCCAATCAAGTTTAAGAATAACTCATGATTTTCCTATATAACAACACCAGGAAACAGATTCAACGGGGAATTTGTTAGGGATCACTTATACACATGGCTTCGAGACATTTCGAAGTACAATTTGACTTTATTGAAAGACGCAGATAAAGCAACATGTCGTTTCGAATTGAATTTCAAACAGGATCTAGAGGCGTTACCTATTCCTTATTAGAAGTTTTAAAAGCTAAAGAGGTAGGATATAATATTTAACGACGTGTATTTATTATTCTCATAATAACGGATAATTATATTTTTCTTATTCATAGAAACGGAAGCTGCTACCATTTGAAGAAGAACTGCTGAAGGCTGTCCCCAATCCTGCTGGAGGAAATTGTGCATGTGATAATGAATTCGCAATGTACGGGAAGTTTATTGCAGCCAAGCTGCGGAAACTTGATGCTACAGATTCCCTAGCAGCCGCACAGTTGCAGATTAAAATTCAAAAAATTATTTTGGATAGTATGGCTGCTGATGTTATTTCATAGACTAGTTACTAGTTAGTTGTATTATTTTGATTAGATGCAAAAATCCTCAGTAGTTAAATGGTTGTTAAGTTTTTATTTCATATTCTTATTTGTTGAGATTCCTATGAAATAAATGTGTTAAAATGTATTGTATTCTATATGCGTTTTTTATGAAAGTTATGTGTTCATAATTGTAATTTAGCGTTCATATTAGTAAGCTCGAAGTTAGATTCAACTTGAAACCAAGTAAAAAAATTAAAAATTAAAAGTCTTGAAAATTGGATTTATATTACATCAAATCTCTTCATATTTTTATTATTAAAAATAAGTTAAGGATTAGAGAAATCAAATCTCTTCGGTATGGTGGTTTTTTTGTATCAACACTTTTTAAAGTTCAAAGCAAAACTTGTCCTTTTTATATAGATTTTCTTATTCGGAATACGATTGCTTTATTGTTATTGGATTATTCCTTAGAATTAAAATTGTAGACATAAATTTAAACCTTTTTTTAATATTTAAATATAAATAGATTACAGATTTTGTAAATAAAAATTGTAATAAAGACTCAAAAATGTGCATTTCAAACCTAATTATTAGTAAGTGTTGTAAACTCTTTATCAGGACGTATTTACATAATATCCTGTCCTGTAAGCAGTAGTAAAGTCTAAAAAAGTTCCACCGAACTGTATGTAAACTGATCGTGCGGAAATACCGTGTTTTCAGACATAAGTTGGCTTCCTTAAATCTAAAGCATTTTATAGTGACGGTATAGTGTCGGCCACTAAGGTAGGAGAAAAATACCTCAAAACAGTTGAAGAATTCCTTTAAAAATGAAATGTATATTATTTCATCCCAAAAATAATTGTACCGGACACTAAGTTAATTTCAAATAAAAAGTTCTTAAAGTAAGATATGTCTTCATAGAAATTACAATTAACCTGATTCAAAATTTATGTTTTAAAATTAAGCAATTTATAAATCTAGTTCAACATTTTATTCACAGGAGCTTAACCCAAAAAACCCGGGTAGCTTACTCTTGAGTTTAATATTTATTATCCATATGTAAATTATTGTAAATATATTGTAATTTTACATTTTAAGCTTAAGCTAACAAAAATGTTTTCGTCAGTTGTATCCAAAATTAATTTTCCAAAAAACTCAATTTACAATTTTTATAATTTTCGTATATTATTTTAAATAGCAACGGTGGGTCAAAAACTAATAAATACACAGTAACAAAATCAAATCAGGTAATCAAAATACAGAGACATTTTAGTAAGTCCTGTAAAATCGTTTTTCCCGTTTTACCTCGTATTAAAGTCGGGGTCAAATTTAAGTAACAATACACAATAAATATACTTAACCATAAATGCGGACAACACACCCACTCACTTCCATTATATACTAAATATTTGACAAATATATTTCTTATGAAACCATTTCATGGCTCAGCATTCCCTATGTAATCATTAACTTCGGATTTTAAGCAACTTTTTCCGTATATAATTTTTTATTCCAAATATTATACCTTTTAGAAATAAGTATTAGTGGCATTTTAAACAACTTCCTTGAAAAAAACAAATTCTATGTAATTCTTTCTTTGCTAAAGTGAAAGCTGTACTAAATTTAATAGGAGTTTTTTAATAAAATTACACAATAATTTTTATGCAACGTATTAATTTTCCAACACAAAAGTTAGAAAATAGGGCAAAATGGATTGACAAGTGTAATTCAAGGTTTTAACAAATCCTTCACTGAAAAAGGCTTGCTTTCCACAAAGCCAAGGAAAAAATACGACTTTACATTTCATTTTCACTTTTTTGGAAAGCTTGAAAGGTATAAAAGCTTATTTAGTCCAAACTTATATTATAAATTTACATTTATCTTCTACAAACTTCCAAACATTGTAATTTTTTAGCTAAATTTTATTGAACTCTTGAACATTTCCAGTTTTTCTTAGTAATTATTTAAAAAACAAAACAAAAAAATACAAGAATGTTTAAACCAATCCTTAAAAAGAAAGTTATCAAATTTTTAAAAAACTCCTCAGAAGAATCATTAGCAAACTACGCTTTCAAATCGTATTTCAAATCTTTGGAAAAATTCCACTGTTCCCAAGTTCTTGTTTATGATTTTCAAAAAAACATTTTAGCAACAAATCACACACACTCAAAAATATATTTTTGGAGTTTCGTTCAATTTTTATTCTTTTTGCTACATTCTTGCATTCCGATTTTTATTCTAACTACAGAAACATTTCAACCCAGTGAAAAATTTTCAACAGCTATTTTTATTGTTTGTGTATTTGAATTCTGGGTCAGTAATCATTCAATTGTTGGTTTTTATAAACTCATATCAAGTGCAGATAATGTTGCTTTTTGTTTCAATCAACTTTTCAAAGTCCATCAGTTTCTTAATGGTAATTTAATTAATTTAATTAAATAATTTAGCATGTAACTTAAGATTAGAAAAAAGGTTTGAGTAAGATTAAACTTTTTTTGCATTTTATTATTGTTTTAATTTAGATTTTCAAATGAAAAAAACACACAGAAAATACTTGGACCTGCTTGGTATCAACATGGCCGTCATCCCTTTTTTAGTTCCCATGGTAACAGTTTTTATTCCAATGGCAGTTTTTGTAAACCTGGATTCGCTTTACAAACTCCACATGATAATCCCTTATCCTTGGGTGGACTCAGTTGTTTTCAAAATTGTTCGAGTCATTTCATGCGGTTTTCTATATTTTGCTTCTACTCTGGTCATTATCCTAACTCACATGCTTCTTCTAATGTATTGTAAACTTTATGTTTCGGCTCTAAAATTCCTTAGGAATTATAATTTAGTAAACGTATTTACTTTCAAACAATTCCAACGAAAGACTACATTCAAAAAATACAAATTTAATGGCAAAAGTGAAATTCAAATGTATCGTATTTTAGTTCAAATTATGGGAGCCAGAATTTTAGAATACACAAACCTTGTAGCTGCAATAATCATAACAAGCTCAGTTGGTATTTTTATCCCTTGTTGCTATTTTGTCATAAGGAGTTATCAAAAAATACCAATTTTAATTTATCTTGGCTCATTGGCTTTGGTAATTGTAATTCCTATTCTTGCAACATTAGAGTTAACTTTAGCTTCTAATGTTCACACAAAAACTAACGAGCTTTTGAAAGATTTTAAGAAGCGCACTCATCCAAGAAATAAGTTAAAACTTAGAGAGATCAAATCGCTTAGGCCTGGGGGGTTTTTTATAGGAACACTTTTTAAAATTCAAAGTAAAACTTGTCCTTTATACATGGATTTCCTTATTAGAAATACTATTGCTGTTTTGTTATTGGACTATACTTTGGAATTAAATTAAATATAAAGTAACAATATTACCTAACAATTTTTATGTTTTGTTAGTTGTTTATTCAATTGTTTAGCATTTAAAATGTTTTATTGTGAGCTTCTTCTTTAAAGAAACAAAATAGATGCCATGCGCATGGTTACAACTTACAACAACTGATAATTGAGCTAATCAATTCAGTTCAAGTACAAGTTTTTTGAATAAACTGTAAGTAAAAAATACACAAAAATAACATGCAAAATACAGAAGAAAAATAGGCCTTGTCCTTGATCACAAATCCTTTGAACATAAAATCATTAATATTTCAAATTGCTACTAACGTGCACAAGCAGTTATTGATTCGCAGTAATTTTTACACAACCTATTTATGTCCTGGTTTAAAAGTTAACAAAACAGGGATAATAAATATAAGAATTTAAAAAATTTAGTCCAAGTTCAAGGTTAAAAAAATATCACCAAGTCCAAACCACAACCCAAATTCACAAAAATTCCACCAATAGCAATTATAGCTTTCAGTTAAATTCGAAATTATTACTATCCAAAAAATTCTGAAGGATAGTTATTAAAATTTTAAAATGTTAAAAACATGCAAAAAAAGGGGGTTTTTTAAGAAAAAACCTTTCCAGAAATCATTTTTTTTAAATTTGACATTTAATTTTTTTGCAGTCCTTGCAAAACAGAATTCCTCATTAGAACAGCCCTAATTATAGAGAAAATACCGTTATATAGGAATACAGGTAAAAGTAATAAAACCCTAATGAAATACTAGTACATAATTATTATATAATTAATCACAAAAAATAATTTATAATATTTACTCCTACGGAAAAGTACAAGTAGAAAGCCTGTGTTGTTGAAGAATTTAAATTAATAACATTTTATAAGTAGTTTTTAGTTTAACCTATTTGCAATATATTGCATTTTGCACTATTGAATAATTGAATCCTTTCTTAAAATAAAAATATAAATAGTTCTATTACTACACAAGACTTCTACCCTACAAACTACTCCCTCATTTTCACGGTCCCTTGCATTCATAGTACCTCATATTCCTAGTACCTTATTTTCACCGTCCTTAATTTTTCTAGTACCTTATTTTCCTAGTCCTTCATATTCCGTCCCTCATTTTCCTAGACTTGACTGTTTCTTTGTAATTTTTTTACATTTTACGTACATCGAAAACATCGTAAATAGTTCAATTGAGATTTTTTTACCATTTTATTTCAAAGGAATCTCACAAAATTCACAAATGCTGATTTTGTGCAAAGTTGCAAAAGGGAACTTAAAGAGGTGCAAGTCTTGATAGATCCACATACTTTTACGACCCTTATACTTTCATTAATTAATCCTTATCACTTAATATTATATGAGGTTTTTACTCACAAGTATCACTGCAATATTTGAACCACACAAAGCAATTTTAAAGATTATATACATTGTTTTATTAAATAGTAAGAAATAAAAATGAAGGATATTAAAGAGTATTAAGATTAAGATAATTCATCAAATAAGTTTTACTCAATTTAGTAGTTAGACATTCATCATACTCTAAGCTCTCACAAACTGAGTGTGATTATTTGACCTGATAACTTGGTCTCTTATTAGCTTATTATAATTAGCTTCCTCTTCATCCAAAAAGAGCTTCTCTGCCATTGAATTTTTGACTCTTAAAGTGAGTGCATCATCCTCACCGAAAACATCCCTGAAAAATGGCAACAATCTTTCTAAATCTTGTATATCTGAATACCTGTAATCGAAGCTAACAGCATGTCTATAAATGACATCACGAGTCACCCAATCCTCCCCGATAATTATTTTCAAAAAAAGGACTATGTAAAAGTCTTCCACAGGTTTGTTTACTAAATCCATATAATTTATAATCTCTCTAACCAATTCTCGCTTTCTTTCTCCATTACTTTCAAGAACTGTTGCTAAAACAATTTTAATCTTTGTTATTATTTCGTGATTGTCACCCAAAGTTGACTTTTTCAATTCAAGTGAGTTTTC
>JAQGAA010001971.1:0-13889 GCA_034696425.1 Isotoma viridis | reverse complement strand
GCGAACGAGAATTTCTCGGTGAAAAACCAGAAACTATTGACAGTTTGTTATCTAACATTTGTACATGAAAACGATTTTTGAGTTTATAAAATCGAACGAGAATTTATCGGTGAAAAACCAGAAACTATTGACAGTTTGTTATTCTTTAGGGGTATGGGCCCTTAGGGTCCCTAAATAACTTTTATCAGTACCCTGGAACCCATACTTGAAAACAAAATTCAAAAATATGGTTTCTGTGGGAAGTTACAATATGGGTACTTCAAAAGTCCCTTTAAGGGTATAGGCCCTTAGTGTCACTAAATAATGCATTTTTCAGAAGTAAAATGAGTGAAAGAAGTAGTCAAAAGAATGCAAAAAATTGACCCCGTAGAGAGTCGAACCCCAGCCCTCACACGTACGAAACAGATGCCTTAACCACTGGCCCACTGAAGTAATTGTTGGATGAAGGTTGAGAAAAAGCGGTTTTGTTTTGCTTACTTTCATGCATCCCATGTTAAGCATAGGGAAAAGTGTTTTTTTGACCTTTCATCTCTTAAAGGTCAAAATTTCGAAATCTAATAGCAATGTGCCTGGGCTCCGATTTTTTGTGATTTTTTGAGCTATAGTATGGTGCTGTAGCTCAAATACTCACAAAACGCATAAGGAAAAACCGAAATTCCGTGCATCTGCTGGTCTTTATTATTACGATGTTGACTACATTCATCTTCAAAGACGTTCAATAAGTTTAGAAAAAAATAACTCTATTAACCGATATAAATTTAATATTTCAAGAAAACGCATAAAACGCAAAACTTTTGATTTGAAAAAACTAAAAGTTTTATTATTAAACGCAAAAACCTTTTAAAATTTTTATTCAATCGCAGCAGTACAGAAAGACTCACAATATTTAAATCCCAACTCAAACGTAAACACAAATAATTATTAAACTTAAATTCAAAACCTTTACAGTAAATCTCATTCTGCACATAAAAAACTTGAAAAAGCTAAAACTCTTTTTTATTCCCTTTCTTTATCCCTCACTCCACTAAACAAAATACATTTATCAAAGCGTGGACAAATTTTTAGCCTAACATTTATTTAAAAATTAATTTCAAGCACATAAAAATTAGGAACATTTTTTATTTGGCTGGAAAGTTAGTTTAGAAATATTGTGTGCGCATAAAATAATTACAAACTACTTTTAAATTTTTAATTGTACATTTTTTTGCAAAGGTTTTCACAAAATTACACACATTTGGGTTAATTAATTTTTAGAAGCTCTTTCTCAAACAATCAAAATTTAACGAGTTTCCAAATTTTGCAAAAATTAAATTTAAATTATTTCTCAACACTCAGAGAAAAAACATTTTTAAATATTTTGGGTGTTTAATAACAATTTCATAATATGGAATAATTCACACTGAATTTTAATTACCGTAAATAAATACAATTAAAATCTATAGAGGTATAGGTATTATGCAGTATAGTATTAATTTCTTCGTTCAAATCATTGATTTTATATAACACTTGTCTAGAAACAATTATTCTGTAATTCTGTAATTAATGGCATATTTTCCTATTAATTAATTACACAGTGCAAAAAAGCGTTTGAATACTCAATTTCATTTTTACTTTTTCGTGCATAGATGATTTTTAACTTTTTTGAATTTTTATTTACCTTTCACAAATAATCTTTCAGTCAATGAAAAACACATTTATAGTTTTTCTATTAGAACCCCCGGGGGATTATTTTCTTTGTCTCTTCTTGCTCAGCATAAAAGTTTTTAACAAGTTTGTTGAAGTTTTTTAGGTTTTTGTCTTCATTCTGCTTCTCCTTTAAGACGGAGTCGAGCAAAATCTTCAAATATTATATCGTCATCCCTGTGAAATAAAAAAGTTTTTAAATAACGTCAAAATATAATTAAAATTAAAGCCCATGTATGGGCGGGAAATGGTAGGGGGCTTCTAATTAAAGTTTAAAGGTAAATACTTAAAATAGCATTGTTTTTCTTTAAATTATCTTACGTGTCCAATTGAATGAGATTATTATCTACGGGCACATTATGTCCATCTTCTAAAAGCAGATCATCTTGTGGTGCATCTGGTTTTGGCTCTGAAAGTGTGGGCTCATCTTCTTCAGGTTTTGGGTGCATTAGAACAAAAGGCAGTTCTGCTGAGAGGTCACTAAAGTCCAAACAAACATTTTATTAATTATTAACTCTTTCTTTAATTAATTAATATTAAAAATGATAATTAATTCATGGAAATAATTACCCTCCAAGTGGACCAAGCATTAATTTCACTTTAACTTTGTACTGAACAATTATGCCCAGGTTTTCCCTTGCTGATGCGTCCGTTATTCTGTAAAAGACAAAACCATAATACGGATTGTTCATAAATTGTGTAAAATTTAGAAAAACTCAAACAAATTTCAAAGCAAATTAAAAAAAAAATTCAAAAATTGAACTGACATGGTGGATGAAGCTAAATTAGTATCTTCATGTTTGAGTTGACCATCAAGAGCCAATCCTCTCTTCTCCTTGTTATTGGCTAGTAGAGGTGTCAGAGTGTACACTTTTGACAAAGTGAACCCAGGATCCACAGGACAGCCTTCACTACAAATTCATCCAAAATTCCATTTAATAGTCAAACCTTAAATCTTAAATTTAAACCCCCCAGGGATACTATTTATAAAACGCTTACTCTGACTCATTCTCAGCAACACAGCATTTATACTGGGCCGTAGAATACAAACAAATATCTGCAAACTGTCTGACAGAAACTTTGATTCTCTTGACAGTTCTATTTGAATTATTGGCAACATGGACATTCACAGCGATACTTTCCCCATGATAATACAATTCTTTGTCTAGTGTCGCTTCCAAATGTAATTTGTTTGGTGACATCATAAAATCTTTTGACACTTCTATTGACGGCTGTTCTCCTTGTTTTCCTGGAGCGTACATGATTTTTCGGATCGCCAGTCGCACCGAGTTTCTGAAAGATAACCGCAAATTCATTAAATTGTTAAACAAAAACACTCCATACATTATTAAACCCCCTCCCTCCTCCTCTTATTTTAATTCTTAAGTCACATCATCCCAAAATTCTTTAATGATTTAAAACTCTCTCAAGAGTTTGTGGAAGAAACGAGATGAATTTTTTATTGAATTTACGTCTAGCCGATAAACCCACACATAAGAAAGTTTGTTACACAAAAGACAAAGTAAATTATTGAACAAGAGATAATATCGATTTCTTTACAAGACTTTTCTCTTCTTCTTCCAATTGGATCTTCTTCTTGGATTTTATATTCTTACACGAGATTAACCACAAATTTACCTAAATCCTGTACACAAACTTTTTAGCATAACAACATTAAAAAGTAACATTTTTGACGCATCTCTTCTCCTTATATAAGAAACCTAAATAAAGCATTAAACCTTAACCCATTTTTGACCCTTAAATAAAAGATCAGAAAAACTTAACCTCTGACCCGATTGCCTCAAAAAGCTAAAGGTCAACCATAAACCTGGTTACCAAAACATCCCAAAAATGCATCAAAATCTCATCCAAATATCTTCAAAGATTCCTCAAAACAGCAAAAAACTTCAGAGTTTTATTGAATTTGAAACTAAATTCCAAAATTCTTTTAACATGCTTCAAAATTCTCCATAAAATGGCCATTTATTTATGAAAATGCCATATAACCCGTAAGATCAACATGCCGACCTAGATTTCTCTTAGTAATTTTGTTTTTCTCTTAGATTACAGAAATATCGATCTTTGTTTTGTGTGGGGAGATTGGGTTACAAAATAAAGAGCAGGTGTTACTGCTACTACTTCTCCTAATCCTCATGTAAAATCCCAATAACATTTCTTGCTCCTACGGCTTTTCAGATAAGAAAGGACATGACAAGAAACTCCTTTGGCACAAGTGGATTCAATCAAAATATACATTGTTCCATATTTTATGTCATGTCACTCTGTCAATATCACAGTCATAAAAAGATATCAACCATCCACAATATTATTCGCATTCGGAGGAAAAACTATTAAATTGAAATTAAATGTCAATAAAATATCTACAAGAACATTTTTCTATTCCAATGTGACATTTATCATGTGCTTTAGGCTTTTTATGAGGTTTGGGACAATCTTTTGTGGTCCTAATATTGCAAATGCTTGAGATTGCAAGGAAATGTTTAAGACTGGCCTCTATGGCGCTGAACCCTTAACGCTTTTAATGACCCCAACTGCCCACAAATAAAACTAAACGCTTGATTTTTCCTTACCGTTTGTGCAACTTTTCATCCACATGATCAGCAACATAAGCCTTGAGTTCATAATCGACCCCACAAGGCTTTCCTGTATCTCCAGGAGCAGGTTGAAGCGTAACAGACGCTGGACAATGAGGAGGTAGCTCAAAAAAGAATGGAAATGCATTCACACCTAATTTCTTCAACAGGCGTTCCTACAAAAATCAATTCTTTTTAATTTAACATTCAATGAAATTCAATATTCCATTAAGTATCATCTCAGTCTTTTGTGTCCAATTAGAACTTGAAATAAGATACTTTTGACCTTTTATTCCTTTCTCTAAAAAGTCTTCTAATTTAGCCTTTTGCTCTTTCTCTGACGCAATTTCCTCAAAATTACCTTTCGTCTTTTCCTTTCAAAAATCTTGCATAGATCTTACTTCGCATTAGGGTTTTACTCCATAGACTTAAAATAGTCTTTAGGGCAAATGAAATTAACCATTTTAATGAGAAAGATAGAGGGAGTTAATTTAATACACTTTTCTTAATTGGGAACACTCTATAGGATGAAAAAGATGTTCTTAAAAAAGCAAGAAATTTAATTACAACTTTCCCCGAACTCTCTTTTCCATTACTAATTACAAGGTCTGTTCATAATCCAAGTGCGTTTTTAAATTTAAAAAGTAATTAATAATTAATGACTCCGTGTACCTGCAATTTGGTCAACTGTTTATCCTTGACAGAGTCCGGGAGTGGAAAGATTTGTTCTGAAGCGAGGTACAAGTCCTTTCGAAAAGTGAGTCCGAGAACATCCAGATCTTCTCGTCCATACCGGAATGCAGCTAACACTTGGCCAAACACTTTCCGATCTTTTACATAATCCGGGTCAATTAGCACCACTCCGTCTGAAAAGGTCAACAAACATCTTATTAGAATGGTTGACCTGCGTGACCTTTGTGTGAGCCAATGAACTAACTCTACTTGAAAAAATATTGACTCTACAGGACTTAATAAAAAAGTAATAGGATTCTATAGCGGTGGTGGTGGCAGCATGTGTCCCCGGAGAAAATAAATGTCAATTCCATGCATAAAATTACACAGTACATTAAACACAATTACATTATTTCTACTTACCAATAGGATCAACGTGGGTTAAATGATCAACAAAATCCCTTTTCCCGAGGTACACTGTGATCTGAAATGCATGAATTTATTTTACATATTAAATAAATATATTTAAATCAAAATGTCAGAAACAGATGCAATCACTCCCAGGTTTGAATTTCTAGGAAATTTTAAATTATTTTTCAAATCCGGGTTGCATTTTTATTAGTTTTGCTACCCAGTTTGAAAAATAACTAATAAAGATTTACAATAATTGAATTCTGAACGGTCCTGCACACTCATTCTGATAAAAACTATAATAAAAAATAAATAATTAATTCCAGACACGAACCTTTCCATTGGGAGAACTCTTTTTGAAGACACGAGTGCCTTGTCGTTTACTGTTGTTGTCTTCCATTTAATTATTACAAATATTATCTCTTTTAACTCAATAATACCATAATCACTAAAATATTCATTAATTAGTTATTTTATTAACTTTCGTTATTAACTTTCACTTTTATGAACAGACCCACATTCGTTTTAGTTTTTAAAACACAAATTTGTTATCAATTACAGAAGCAAATAACTAAAACTGTAACTTTAATTTGTTGTATTTGCTAAATTTTTCGAATGAGCATTTTGATTCGATTGTTGTTCCCAATTTTGACACAAATCTTCCGAGTTATTTCCACCTTCAGAATAAATAAAAAAACAAATTCAATTTAAAAACTAAATTATCGGTTTTAATAAAAATAATTAGTAATAAAATAACTAAATTTAATCGAATAATATAAAATAGTTAATTCGTATCACTTTTTAGAAAGTACTAAGTTTTATTATTTTTATAGTTTATCTAATTTAAAGTTGATTAGAAAATTTAAAACTTTTTTTCTTAAGTCAAATTCAAAACGTAAAACAAACTTTCTAAACCCTTTACTTATAAAAATCCGCTTTTCAAAGAAATATCACATATTTAAAAACTACAAATCAAAAGAAACGCGAAAAAAAACAATAAAACTCAAAACTTGCAATCAATTCCTCTTCCAATTTGAATTTTAAATTACTATTAACTAATAGTGTAAAGAGCCGCGTTAAAATTTAAAATTTAGATTTTTTCTTTAACCTAAATACAAGTAAAGAATATTAACACTTTAAATTTAAAAATGTTACAAAGAACAATTAATTTTAAATAATTAACTAAATACTCGTTAAAATTTAAATTTAAAAACGGATTTATTTTTTTAGGGTGTCGTCTACTTATTCTCTGTACACACAACTATAGACTCTACAAAGTTACAAAACTAATTCTTAGTTGTTTAAATTAAAAACTAACCCAATTTAATTTAGTTTTATTCCTTTGTGGAAAGAATGAATTAATTTTTCCTTCGAATATTGTGTGATCTCAGCTGAATGAGTAATAAAATGTAAATGCTGTCTATTTGTGACAGGTATGTGTGTTCGCAGGAGATTCAAAAGAATATAACACAGGTGTTTCTTTTAAGAAGTAACTAGTAAGTGAGTAGAGTCTAGTATGGATGGATATGGTGGCAGTGGCACTCCAGAGAGAAGTCTCCCAAGAAAAGAGAGATTAAAAAACTACTCCTGCTGATCTCATCTGAAGAGTACAAGAAAAAGTATAAAAATGCTTTGACAACACACCCGTCCTCTCTATATGTGTGTACGGGAGGGAGAGTCCCGTCTACTAAAGTCATATTATAGGTAGATACACAGAATGGGTTCAATACTCACATACTGGAACACCAAAAATACCAATTGTTCATAAATTTACACATTTTTTTTAGATTAAAAAATTAAAGAGTTTTTTTTTTAAATTTAACTTTGGTATCAGAAATCTAGCTTAGTTTCATAAAATCCGGAATTGAGTGGATTTTTTGAATTTTTATGATTTTATTTTTAATAAAGACATTATTTTGTACTCGTTTTTAAAGGATTTTTATTCGTTTTGCTTTTAGTTGTATAGTTATAGAGTTATTTGATTTTTGGTCCTATGCATGACTTATTAGTTTTAGAAATTTTAGTTTTAATTTAATTTAGCTTTAGTTATTTTATTTTAGCGTTTTACTTTACCTTTGGTTTTTTAGTTTTGAGTTTAAAATGTTCACTGCAGAACTTATAATTTTCAGAACAAAACTTAAAACCATTTATTAAAAACCCCTTTTCGCAAACCTTGCTCTCTCCTTTAAAAAATGAATTTCACTCTAGTGTGCAAACCCTTACGCAATTAATTATCCATCCTCATACAGAATTTACATCCAAACCTCAAAATCAATACACAGAACCATAACCATGATATTCCCAGAACATCCCGCAGAACAACTAGATGAAACCATCCGAAAAATGTAACAAAATGAAAACCACAAAAATCCTTTGATAAATTATCAAGCTTCAAAACACACTGAAATTAATTTCTTCTTTAATTTCAAATTTGCCCAATTCCCTGCAACATAATTTATGAATGTTCTTTCTTTCCATCTCATCAGAATCTAAGATCTATTATAATAATAATAACATTAAAAGACTCTTGACAGAATTACCATGCATTTCGTCTACATAATAAATACATTACTCCTATACTGGAAAAGCATCAAGTAGTCTTTTGCAAATAATTCCAAGAATGTTCATACTCTAAAAAGTGTAACAATATATCACAAAATAATGTTAAAATAAAATGCCTCTTTCTCCCTGTAATAAAAAGCAAGGAATTTAATTATTCATGTATCCATTATCGAATATTATTATAAAATGAGGAAAAGTCAACTTAAAAACACTCTTCCTTTGTCGTCACATTTCTTAGCAAATTCATAAACAAAGTTTCCTATTTTTATTCTTCTTTGCTACATTTTTTGCAATCATTTTCTTTTCGTCCTACCCTACTTTTTCTTTTATTTCTCCCCGAAAACTCAGAAAACAAAAAAAAAACTAAAAACTTGAAAACTTGTTGATTCTTTATTAAGAAAATATTTTAACATTAAAGGAATACGAAAGCATTATACAAACACAAGATAAGTCTTTAAATATCCGGGAAGTGGTCAACTTACCATAGAAATCATACTCAAAATTTATGAATACTTATTTTAACTTGAGTGAACATAACTTGTTCAAAATGCATTAAAAACAAACTCATTCTTATCCATGTTTCCATTCGTATAGTCCTAGTCCTATGTAAAAAATCATTATCGAACATTAACGTTATTTAAAAAAAATGTTTTTATTTAAACTCTTCTTTTTTCCTGTTGGGACTCCGTGTAGTCGTAGTGTTAATTGCTTTGACACGATATAAAACAAATATGACGTCATAATAAAAAATGAATTAATTACACAATTTTTACGTACAGTTAAACAACGCGAATGTATAAAATACTACATGCATGTCTTAATTTTAAATGCACAGCATTTATGTTCATATTTTTAATTTTTTTAAATTAAAAGATTGTAAATTATAAACGGCCCCTCTTATTAAAATAAACTTTGGTACAATATTTAGACATCCTCAAAGAGCTAAAACTAAAAGGTTACTTGTTGAGAATAACAAGGAAATTATAAATTAGACTCATTCATTGCTTCTCTACACGGACAATCTATGTTGTATTCCGAATGCATTGAAAGTAATTTCTGGGTGTTATTTATTTACAAAGGAAAGTGTTCATTAATTACGGGCATTTAATTTAATTTCTTAACGTTAAGTATATGCAAAGATAAGTGACCTTTGACCCTTCTTTAAGGTTTGTACGAACCCTTGTAGTCTTATCTGAACTTTGAGGCTAACTTATGGCATTAAAATTAATTATACATTTTAAATGCCCAGAGAAACACGTTATGGATGAATAGACCAAGCTGCTAAAATGGAACATCCGACATGGGCTCTCTTTTTTAGTACTCGAAGCTCATTAAGAATAAAATTAATAAAGTAAACACATCTCTTTGATGGATGTTTTGTTTGTTTATTTGTTTGCCCAAAGTGTTTCCTCTGGCAAGAGATGATCAACCTTTAAACAAAATTAAATACTAAAGTTCATGAGTAGAGGGGTTTTCTATCATCAGGGGCATTTTTTACTCTAATTAAAATTATTCGTTTTCTTTTAATTTAATTAAAACAATATGGCCAGTTTAAGAAAAGCATTTGAGAAATTAATTTGTTTTTCTTTAATTTACTCAAAATACTTTTTTAATGAAACCCTAAATAATATCTAACCCTGTGGCATGTGCTTTCTCTGCTCGTATGATTCCAGGTAGCATTTCGTATAATTAACTTCTATTCTCTCTATTTCTCTTTGGAAATGAAAGTTATCAAAGATGAACTTATTTTGCAGGTATGAAAATAATTATGAAAATGAATTAGCTATTTGCCCCGAATAAAGTACAAAGTTTTGTATGAAGGCTAATTAAAATACAATCATCATGTTTGCTTGTTAATTAAAGAGATTGTTATCTTTAAAAGTAGTACGGGTTTTAAAAGTATCAAAGGGTTTTGTAATGCCATAAAAAATGTCATATTAAAACGTTTTAAAAACAATACACTTTTTTGGGAAATAAACCGTAAAAAATTCCTTAAGAAACAAAATGCTTTAGATTTTTAGGAAAAAAATTAAAGAAGTGATTGTTTGTTTGTTTTAACTTTTTCGGATTTTCGAATTGATTTACAAAGATTTTTCTTCTATTCGTAACATGATAAGTTAGTAACTTTCATATATTTGAATGATAATTTAAATATAAAATAATTAAATAAAAAAGCTAAAAATTGTTCCTTAAAGATATTTATATTGTTTCGGTAGCAGATAACATCCTTTAACCTTTTTGAAATGATATTATTTTTCTAATGAATTTTAAGTCTTCCAAATAGATTTCTTTCTGAAACTGTGAGAAAGTTAAAAAATACTCGTAATTGGTTAAATTTTTATCTTGTGCTTGAAAATGCTCGAAATTAGTAGAAAATATCATGAGTCAATATTTCAGTATCAATTCACTGTATATTAAAGTTACTACGGCAAACAAAACCTGCCAAGTGCCAGTAAAGTGTGGTAAACCTTTTGCATGTAGATATAATGCTATTTTAAACAATATAATTCAGCTAGTAATTTTTTGTATAAAACAGCACGTTTTCATTATTATTCCGGACTTTTATCCTAAAATACAGACGAATATGAAAACCATGTTCCATAGTGTGGTTATAACATAATGTTACATAGCTACGGACAAGTTCATTTTATTGCACAAAGGCACAAGCTGTTTCACAAAATTCATAGCATTGAACATTTTAAAATGAGATATTTTTTACTTCAATACTGCGATTTGTAGAATTTGCCAATTGACAAGTTAGTTGAAATAAAAAGTATCTTTTTCGATCTTCGGTATTCATGTATTGATATCGGAATTGCATTTAGGACTATATTTGTATAATTGGAGCTGGTTTAACTCTGGGGAACAGTTTGCACAGCTGAAATTGTAATGCCTTAACCAATCACTGAAAGCACAGAAGATTTTATCTAATTTTTTATACATTATCAATGAAACGCGTAGTGTCACGTTAAACTCACTTAAGTCCATTTCCCTTGGCCCTTGACACGTTAACTTCCCGTGAATATTTTTACTATCCCTCGTGGCATATTCTCGTCCCTTTGAGTTATTTGCATTTATGGATCTAACCTCGATGTCAAATGCTCTTTAGTTTAATCTAAGTAATGCAGGCATTTTTCATAGTCTGGAAGTATTTTCTCAGCTTATCATTTTCATTTCATCAGATTCGTCCTCGGTTGTGTGCCGTACGTGCTAATTCGCTTTGGAAACCTCCATTTTTTAGGTATTTTTTTAAGGAAAGATTACACTACTGGCTATAAAACAGTTGTGTTTCAAAAAGCAGTCGGGGCAAACAATCATAAATAAATAGAGCAAGTATTTTCTTATGCTGGATAGTTTATAGTGTCTCATAATATTAAAAAAGTGAGCTTACGAAAACGTCAAAGGGCAATTAAATTAAATTGAATAATCACAAAATTTAAGTGAACTTCTTAGATGAGTGGAAATAAAAAATCAAGGTTTTTTCTTTCTACTTCTCCTGGACCCTGATCCTTATCGACTTACTAAACGAATGCGTTTTCATGATTTACTCTCGAAAAATTCCACGACAGATTAAATTATTTTAGTAAGATATTAACATTTATTTTTCTTTATTAGCGGAAGCTCTTTCAGCGAGAAATCTGTCGAAATCCGAGCTACTCAATTCTTCTTCTTTCCTTTCACTTTCCTAGATAATTAATTCATTATTAAATTTTAAACAAAATCGTTGTTTAAATTTAAGAAATATAATATTTACTGAAGAAAAACCGCCCGGGCCAGGGTTTCTTTTGAGCCATGTTTCCATTTCGTTGAATTCTGATTCTGTATGCGTCTAAAAAAAGCATTAAATTAGTTAATTTTTTCCATTATAAATTAAGGATTAACAAATAATTACATTTACCTTCAAAATCTCATCCATTTCCTTTTTTTGCAATAAAAAACAAACATTTAACAAAAAAACGACACAGAATAATTAATAATAAAAAAACCCTTACCTCTTTCGTTTCTGTACTTTTTCCACTAAAAAAATAAAAAATTACATTAATCACAAAGAAATAAAAAAATATAATTTATGAACAAACCTCATTGATCCAAAATCAATCAAAACTTTTTCTTCTGTAGAAGAATTTGTACCACTATAAACCTTCGCATTCTTTCTGTACCGTCCGTACCTTAAAAAAACAAATGGATTTATGAACAAGACCATCAAGGACCCTTTAGAAATTAAAATCTAAAACCCCTCACCTAAGAAAAACATTATTCAACTCGTCATTGAGAAACAACATTTCTGTTATAATTTCACTCTCTTCCGTTTTTAGACTGGAACCAAGGAGGACTTTTATTCTTTCTTGCATTTCCGTACAGGATTTGTGAAGGGCCTACGGTAAAGCGGTTGGTTTACAAATCATACTTTATTTTTGTTTAATTAATTTTTTAATAAGTACTAACCTCCAAAAACTCGTGATCCTCCTGGGAATCTTCCTCAGCGAGGATTTCATTAAAAACTAAAATATTAGACTGAACTTGTTTCAAATCTTGTTTTAGTTTTTCCAATTGATTCGTCTAAAATGAAAAAATACATATTTTAATTCGAAAAACTGTCCATGGGTAAGTGAAAAAAAAATAATAAAAAAATACATGTAAAGTTATTCCCAAATCAACTGGATGTAAAATTGGTTCGTCTGATGGTGAGTTTATTATTACCTAAAAGTCAAATAACTTAAATTAACTCCCCGGGGGTACAATAAAACCCCAGAAATCAATTTAAAACAAAACCCACTCTCTTTTTCGGCGTGGTGACAGGCACCATCTTATCAAAATCCCTGGCAGGGAACTCAATCCCTTTACACTTTAAATCTTCGTAAAAAACCCCAACTGGTTTGTCTTTGAAATTGTCAGCCCAACTCTCAATCAAACTTAATACTTTTTCCACGATGCTCGTTGGTGGATCGTTTCTTGGTGCTATTGGAAAAGGACAAACAAAAACATTAATTATTTGTGAACGGCAAACGACCCTTAAGAGAAAACAGAATAAACGTAAAAACTGACAAATGACGTTGACAAGACTGTCGGTGAGGAACTCTTTGCCCATGACACTCTCAAGGAATCTCTCGTTATCACAATTTTTGACACAAGTCTCGAGCAGAACGAGTGTGTACATAAGCGACGTCCAATCTTTTTCTTGGAATCTTTTTCTAAGAGCGCGGAGCGCATCGCGTGAGTACGATTCCGAGGAATTTATCAAGTCACAGATTTCCATGAATAGTTGCCAGTTTTCGCAAGGATTTTGAGAGTTTGTGGCCAGTTCTGAAATTTAACAAAAAAAACGCATTTAATTCCGTTTTTGAATTAATTCTCAAAATTTCAAATAAAAAAAGTTATACCAATTTTCCCTCCAACTATAGTGGAATAAGGGTTTCCTGTGAAGAAGTTTAGAACTTCGTCTAGTTTCTTTTTTGCTGTCGTTTCCATAATTTTAAGTGTTTTCGAAAATAGTTTTTAAATATTAAAAAATTTGTTAAAGGGAAGAAGCACTTGAAAAATAAGCATTAAAAATTCAAACTGTTATTTTGCGCCACGAATGAAAGATTCTTGTTGTGCCCCGTACGTTTCTAAAGGCATTTTTACTATTAAAAATTACGAGTCAGTTATTCAGCTCGACTCATGGACAATTTTTTGTTACATCCAAACTTCCAATAAAAGGAATTTCACTTAAAAATATGTTTATCAAAATTTATTACATGTTTAAATTGTGAAAAAAATTAATAAAATTAATTAATTAATTAATTGTTAAATTAATTAATGTAACACGTTTGCAAAAATGTTCCTACGTGTAATGAAAATCTTTTTTCTGAAATTCATTTTTGTCTTGAAAAATCTGATTCAGTGTAATGAATTTTTACACTTGATTTTTGCTAATTTAAGTGCCAAAGCCTGTGCTTCTGGCAGCCGAGCTGTAAAGACCTCTCT
>JAQGAA010001970.1:0-13890 GCA_034696425.1 Isotoma viridis | reverse complement strand
GTTCAATGACGACAGACGACTTACATGTTACTCGAAATAATTCAAAACCCCAAAATATTTTTATTACTACTGCTACTACTGGAAGTAATGTCGAGTCGTCGGATCTTTCAAAGTTGCTAACTAACTACACATCATCATCATCAGGATTATGATCATCATCCTTGAGATACTCCCTTGATATTATGAAATTCCATGTTCATATCATTTCATATAAAATAATGCCTCCTTCTTATGGTCTGGTGTTTCAAAGTCTAAATGCTGTGTAGCTCGTTTGCTTTTAACAACAAAAAACTTCTGAACTAAAACCAAACAGTAATTTTAACTCTGACCGAGACTCTCTCTCTCTCTTATCATAAACTTTAATTTAGGATAGTCAGGCTGGACTGGACACCATCATCAACATAACATAAGTAGCAGCCAGTAACTACTTGTGATGATTTTGATACTGGTGTGATTGTTAAGTAAAAGAATGGCAATAATAGGAAGGGCAGTAGCATTTGAAGCACGACTGGTAGTTAGTAGTTAGTGCAAGCTAAAAAATCAACCATGCGGTACCACCGTACAAACCAACTGAAACTATTACAGACGAAGCCAAAAGTAGCAATAATTGTACCCAACCAACATACAAAAGACCGAATCTACAAGATTCTCTAGAGATTATATGAGAACAATTTAAGTTGAATGCTTGAAGAGAGAGGGAGAAAAAACTTTTATAGGTTTCAAATCTCTTTTTCGGGTTGAACTTTTTCTCCCCATATAAGTTCAGTCTTAAAATGAGAAACGTGACCATTGTCGGTTTTATTGATGATAAGCTGTGTAGACTGTAGACCCTTCTGAATACAAGTAAAAACCTTATCTTGTGTCTAGTAAAAAATAAAATATGTACTTTGCTAGTTTTTAAGCTTGTTAGAACATAAAATAATTTTAAAATAAAAAAAGTTATTCTCGTAAGAGATAATTTTTCAAACTTTCACAAAGACTAAAAAAAATTCTCAGTGATAATATAAACTGTAGGCAAAAGCATTAACAGGGACAATAATAGGAATGAAAAAAATCTTGTGCATTATTATCATTACTACCAAATTTAGATGTCATTGCCATATGCAAGCATGCATACTCGTAACACACCATGACGATGATGATGATGAGACACTGATGAGATGACTCTTATTGTTGTAAAAGTACTGTGGACTCTGTAGGGCTACTGCATAATGGTCAATTGTTGTTTTTCTTTATTCAATGTAATTTTGTAACGTAAAACGTAAAAAAATGTACTGTAAATTGTAAATAACAAGACTATGACAAATGTGACGATCCGATGACAAAGGCCTTTATGCTTTGGTCAACTCACGTAATGCGTAATGCTGCATTTTGATGTCAAATTATAAAAAAACATGGCTAGCTAAATATAAAAATAATAATAATGAAGCTGGGAATAGATTATACATACATAATGTATATATACACACATACACAACAATACCTAATTGTTAATTTGATGATACTTAATGATGCGTTCCCCCACACAGATAAAAAAAATATCATTTAATTTCAAACTTGAAAGTTTCCAACCCCCTGAAAAAGAAGACTTCAATTATATGAAGAGCCGTAATTGAAAGTGGGATTTTTTTGCTTTCCAAAATCAATTTAATGATTGCTTAAATTAGCTGTTGTGGGTTGTTACACTACAAGTTGCATTGCAGTTGCAACTTGAAACCTTTATGTGCATGCATTATAACAAATATGTTTGTGTGTCATTCTTTTCTTTGGTTAAAAAAACAAAGCGTTGTAGTAACGTTGATCTTTCAACAAGTTTTAAACCCTCTAGAGTCAACCTTGCTTATCGTAGCAGATCAAAAGGAATGAATCCCCAACGAGTAGTTGCATGGTGGGGGTTTTTTCTACTAATTTAAAACGTAGCGTGGCTTTCATTAAAATTTCTTCTAGTTTTAAATTACTTCGAGATTGATTAGTTCCATATGATATGTGTGTGTATGTGTATCTTTCTTATCTTCACATCAGACAAGTCCATGGCCCTATGCATTCTTAACGACAACACATACTTGTTCCCTTGTAAAATGTAAAAGTCATTAAGGTGTAAACATAAACAAATAAGAGTCACTTCTTGATGGTTTGTTTGTCAAGAATGAAGGAAACGGTAGCAAATTGTGTATTTGTAGCTTTGTATTGAAAGAACATGTGCGTTTTGTTTAGGTGAACAAAAAATTGCGTAAAAATTTTTGCTACTGTTATTTTCTATTTCTTCTAGCACTAGTGATTTTCCCAAATCGTGTTTTCTGTATAAACATCGTAAATAAGGTGAGACTTAGGAGCAAAAAAGGTTGGTAAATTTATTTGAGAATTTCAGAAAAGAATTTTAATATAAGTAGTCAAGGATGAAAGCTATTTAAGTTTTATAAGCCTTGAGATACTCAATCACACCGTATAATGCTATTATTGGTCTTATACTTCAGTAGTAGTGGTGGTTAGTGGCTTGGCTTGACTTTAAGCTTTTTTACTACTTTTTATTAAAAAAATAAAAGTTCCCATTGAGCAGAGACAAACACTTAAGGATAATCAGGGACTCAAAACAATCACAAATTAAGTAATTTGTATCAAAGCAAAAAAGAGTAAAATAACACATTATTCTAGACAAGTAGACAGACCGCTGACTAATTGTGAGAGAATAAGGGAATAATGAAATAACCTTAAATTAGACTTAGAAGAAATAATAGAATAAATTAAAGGGAAAAAAAATCTTTTATTTTATTAATTATAAGACACGAGGTTTCAGCACACACGTCCTTCGCTAAATTTATTATTATTAAATTTTTGCTACTACTTTCTAAAAACACTCGTAGTATAAGCTAAAAGCCAAGTAACTAATTTCCACGCTGGTGGTAATAATAATGTGGTTTGATTTGATTTGTTTTAAAGCCGGTGGTGGTTGTGGAAATGGAAGCGGCTTCAAGTCTTATAAGAGATAACCCAACTTTTTCTGTCAGATTGAAAAAGTATAAATTTTCTGTCGTCGCAAATAATAATTATGACATGACAATAGAAAGAAAGTTGTCGATTTTGCATTTGTATTATTTTTTTAAGTATAACTTAAGGCTTAAGTGCCGACTAGTGATAAAATAGTGGTGTGGGCTGTAGGCGTGTTTTACAATTTGCTACTTCCAACTTGCATTTCAACCTGAAGTGTATAAATGTTACTTTTTTACTTTGAGAAAGATAATCGATTAAAATAACTGAAGCTTATCTGAATCTGAAGAGAGGCAGAAATTAGTTTTAACATTTTTTTCATTTCATTTCCTTCTCTTTTTGTGTTGTCTGATGTGATGTGATGTAGTTGGTGGTAAGTATAAGACTTTGCTTAGTTAGCTGATGACGGGAGAATCCATTAGGGAGGTCTTATATTTCATTCTTTCATTTCAAAATGTCATTTGCATTGGATATTTCAAAAGAGCTTGTCTTGTCATCTCAGCTGGTTTCTTCATTTTGACTCTGATATTTTTTGTATCTTTTATAATGTAAAGTGATATCTTGATGAGAATCAAAAAGTGTTTTTGGCACCCTGGGTACCTTAATATTAGTATCAAAAGTATCAATGTACCTTCTCTACTTAATAAAACCTTGAATTTGTTACTTTGTCCCATAAATGTTAACTACTCTCCCTCTTGACTAAAATTCAAGTTCAAACTAGAACTTTTTTAATTTCAGCAAAAAAATTCATCTTGCAAATTCAAAATTCTTACTAATTTTTTCCCCCTAAATATCCCAACTTCCCAAGAAAAATATTTCACTCCGAAAAAATTCAAATTCCAGTACAATCTTAAGCTAACTTAAGCCTTTTAAGGCGTTACCCTTTCATATTTGACACATTTTATGAGAAAAACATTTACTACCACTACTACACTACACAAGCATCAGCCAAAACCATTAAAAACGCGTTATCGCATCATTTAACATTGATAATCATGAAATATATAAACTTAAGCTTGTGTGACTACTTATCTCCACTATAAATCAATTTTTATATATATTCTATCCCCCAACCCTATCTAAGAATTGAGCGGATGTTAACTATATTTTTTTCTTCCAAGATGAATTTCTTCAATCCACAAGTACACATTAATAAGCCTTTCTTGTCTTCTCCTCTTCCTTCCTTCCTGGTTGAAAAAGCCACTTCCATTTAGCTTCTTCTTCTTCCAGTTCATTACTCTACGAGATCAAGCCAGAGTCTCAAGCTAAAATGCAATTTTCCTAATGAAATGAAAATATAAGTAATAATGTGTAGTTAATCATTCATTTTCCTATTAGAATAATCATCTCTTGAAATCTTTCCTTTCCTCGTGTGGTTGGATGGTTTCAGTGTAGATTGTATTGTGTAAACGAAGAGGACTCATCATCAAGAGAGTTTTCCTTTGGCAATTTGCCTACACACGAAATACCAATTCAAAGGAACGATTCATCAATGCATGTTTACCACAAGAGAGATCTACTCAATGAATGTAGTTAATTGTTACTTTTTATACGAGATAGTGATATTTAGTACTATGTTGGAATTTGCAATAAGTCACCAACTTCATACCAAATATTCTTAAAGCATTTCTTCTTCGTATATATCCAATGTACTACACCCTCATACATACACAGTGTAAATCTTTTACACTCATCTTATTAAGTGCGAAAGCGAAGCGAAAGCACTTTATGTGAACGTTCGAGCCGTCTGTCCGTCTGTCTGTCTGTCTGTCTGTCTGTCCGTTAGCACGATAACTCTCAAACGCTTTAACCGATTGACTTCAAACTTGGTACACATACTCTAAAGGTACTATGTCAGGTCAAGTTCGAAGATGGGGTCAATCGGACCACCCCTTCTATATGTTTACATATAACACTTCTATATACACTATATATAGCATATAGTATATATAGCATATATAGCATATAATATAGCACATATAGTATATATAGCATGTATAGCATATATATATAGAATATATAGTAAATATAGAATATAATATAGTATATATAGGATATATAGTACATATAGCATATATATAGTATATATGATATATATCATGCTTTCGCACTTTTTTATACTGTTTACGGAGAGTTTATTGATTTATGAGAAGTCAAAAGAGTAAATAGGTTTCACCTTTACAAGGAAAAAAGACAAGAAGGACAAATTATTATTGACAAGTTTTGGGAAGAAACTAGAGATTTATTTAAATAAAAGGATTTAAGTCACAAAGAGAGGAAAAATGTTTAAAATGTTTAAAATGATATTCAGTCCCACAGCAGGTGGGCCCTTTTGTAAATACCTTAACACTTTACCTTTAACCAAGTCCATCCTCTCATTCTCGTTCTACAAGGATCAGCAGTGACTTTGCTAATAGTTTACTTTTCCAATGACATAAGTCAAAAGTCAACTTGTCCAAATGCCTTTTAAGAAATAACTCCTTAAGAAAGAACCCTTTAAGAACCCTTAAAGAAAAGGGTTAAGAAAAAGCCCCAAAAATAACCGACACGGATTAAATTTCTTTGTTATGATTATCCTGTGTGGAGAGAGCCTTTAAGGTCTCTCAAAAGGGCATGTTGGTGGGCGGCGGTTATACACATGTAAATTATATCAAGCACGTGGGACTACTAATTTACAAATTCAAAAAACAAATAATTACAATAATAATATCTAAAGATCATCTTATCCTAAATTGTAAAACAAATTAAATATTTTTACTTGAAATGTTAATAACAACGCTAAACATTCCATTTAAAAAACATTTAAATAAAAACAATATTTAAAATCCCAACGTTTTTTACAATTTATCTCATAGGTATATTCTGTATAAATACAATTTCATACTAAAAAGAACAAACTAAAAATATATTTTTTTTATGATTTTGTATAATTATAAATTTACCAGCGAGATCATGTGTATCTAATCGTAAGATTACTCATACTAAAAAAAATTCTTCAAAAAACGTCACAAAGTCCAAAAAACATTCCATTTTATTTTTTGAAAAACTTCAACTCATAAAAACATTCTTAAAAAAACTTAAAAAAAAACAAATATTTAAAATAATTCCCAACTAAATTCTAGTAAAAATAATAATTGCATAAAAAAGCTAAAAAAAAGTTGTATAAAATTTCCAAATAAAATTCCACCAATAGTAATAGTAATAAAGATGTTGAAAGAGAGAAGTGTTATGTTGTTTGTCGGTGGTATGAGAATAAAACTCAGTAAATAATAAATGGTTAAGTGATGATGAATGAGTCGGTATGGAAAATAGCTTCTCTAATGATAATTGTCCTAATTAAGGATGAGTCTGCAAATTATTACTTTTTTTATACAAAATTTCAAAAGGTTTTTCTTCTTCTTTCTCACAAGTCATACTGACTTCTTGCTTTTTATTCAACTTGGACATATTGCAACTGTTCCTTACAACAAACTCCTACTTCTGCTCCTGCTACTTGCTTACATTTTAATTTAGGAAATGCCTATTGCTACTACCACTGCTACTAAATATCATAATAGCAAAAATTATGCTTTTTTATACAACGGTGATTCTTCTTCCAACTTGTAATTTTTATATCATAGAGTGTCATCATCATCATTGTTAAAAGACACATTTCTTTTTAATTCAAATTTATTCACACATATTTCACACCATCTTTAATAATAATTGTTTAGAAATCTTGTGTGCTTTAATTAATATAAGATGACATGACCTAAGAGTAAGCGCTTCGTTAGGTTCTCACACCAGCGTACAAAGTGCCTTTTGGATTAGACTGCTTGAAAATACGCCGAAATTGTGCTATTTGAATTAAATCACTGGAAAATACGCTTTTTAGACGCTCTTACAGGAAAGGAATTATTTTAAACTCTAAACAGAGCAGGGTTCTACCTCTACCAGCATGCAGCATCTGAAATAGAATCGCAAAGCTGGCATTATTATCTGAAACCTTTGAAATCCAATGTTTAATTCCCTAAATAAAATACCCGTGTTTATAAACAACCCTCAAAAAAATGTATGGATGATAGTAAATAAAAAAAAGTGTAAATTATAATAATTATTTCATTCCATCTCGGAGACATCTTCATTTTGAATTTAAAAAAGAATTTCTACGAAGAGATGAAATGTGATAGGAAGTGTGTGTTGTCTCTACCATAAATAATCACTTTATTTGGATACACTCATTATCCATTTATTTGTATATTTCTTTCTATTTGTATACAATAGTAGTAGTGATGGTGTCACTCTTTTAGTTTCTTAATTTATTTATTCCCAATTTCAAAAGAGTCTATTCAATTATTTTCTCCTATTCTCTGGCTAATCTTTCTACTCAAAATAACCAAAAGTTTCAAAAGATTAGCAAATTCTAATGCATTTTAATTGATATTTCATTTCAGGGAAAATCTGACAGCTTGCATTTTTATTTCAATCTCAAGATTATGTAATTTTATCGTAAGATTGAATATGGCAGGCTTTCCATCTACTTCATTGAAATAAAATAAATAAATCAAGCCTAAAAATTATTGGCTGCAATTTATTCCAATTCCAATTGAAAAAACTTTTTATCTAGAAAAAAATGGTAAAATTAATCCAAAAAAAGTATAAAATACAAATAAAAAATACAATAAAATATGGAATTTCATTTTCAATTCAAATTTTTAAACTTAAATATGTAACAGCTTGGAATATTTATTTATTTTTAATATTTTTGTAAATTAAATTTAAAATACATTGCAAAAAATTTAGTTTTCTAAGAAACATTTCTCTGTAATCTAAAAAATATTTAAATAATAAATATACCTCCGTAGTCGTCCCACGTGTGTGTTATTCACACTTTTGAAAACTTTCTCCATAATAAATTTGACATTTAAAGAGACAAATTGATCCTAATTTAATGCCTTGCACAACCTACACTATTCTGTCAAACATTTGTTACATAACAATTCGCCAAAATAACTCCAATATCTTTCTTTTCATACTTTTTGTATACACTCAAAATCTTATTTATTTACTGTAAATGTCAAGGGAATGAATGACACTTGTAAATCAAACATCCTAAGTCATTTTGCACACAATTGCACAATCACTTAATTGAGTTTTCATAAAATTCCCTCTTGACACAAAAGGGTTGGAAATACAACACAAGAATTAAGGTTTCCCAATTCTGACAATCTTATTACATAAATTAAACCTTTTATTTATTCAATGAAATTGCGGAATTCTTGTTAAAATTTAAGATGGGAGGTCCAATTCAGTGTTGTGCCACACAAGTCATGTCATCATGTCACTTCTCCCATCTTTTAAATTACAAAACAAATGTCACTTTTCACCTTTAAATAGAAATTTAGCTTAAAAGCAGTAACAATGTTTGACATTTATATTATATTTAAGCTCAAAATCTCCAATTAGTATAATTAATTTTAATTAATTCCCTTTCTGTTTTAAGCAATTCCTATCCTGACTGTGTTAACCCATTCCTATCTTCTCATGTTAATTAGATAAGACAATTTGTTTCGATTACATTCCTATTTTTAAATATAATTAACACACTTGAACGGCTAGCATGGAATAAAACTATTTTAATATTATTGAGTAAAGAAAACAGATCGATAATTTTTCGCATCTTCCTTATGTTGAAAAAACTCATTTGCTTCGAAATTTATTAAAAGAAATCTTTAACTTAAAAATCTTCTTTAGCTAAAAAAAATCAATTTTTTAAAATTTGTAAAAAAACCCTGATTATCCCATGCAATTTTCAAAAAACTTTCAATAATATTCAATATTAATAAAAATATTCCTCTTATACCCAAATATTTTGAATAAGAATAGATATAAAAAAGATCAAAGAATGTTGCCGAAAGTGTAATATTTAGTATATAAAGCTCTATTATTATTTGTTTTTAGCCAGTGTGTATATTTTGTAGAGGTTTGAGGCGCCGATAGACAATACAGATTAATTATGTAACCTTCAAAAGGTGTAATCTTGAATATATCTCTTTCTATTCACCTGCCTGCCCAATATTCTTTTAAATACACCCAAGTCAGTCGGCTAGACTCATTTCAGAATAATACAAACGAACAATAAGAGGGAGAACCAAGAGAAAAAACATCAAAGCCTACATTATCTCTTATATCATCGGATTGTTCATAAGTTTTTATTTACAACTATTTCTCAACACAAATTACAGGGGCAGATCCGAAAGCGTAGCGGATAACCTTACCCAGTTTTATCAAGATTGTAAAACGCTTCAAGCGCCATCAATCCCATATGAATTGAAAAGCTGAGTAAATGACTCAAAACGCTTTAAAATGCATATTTTAAGGCACGAATATTAGTTAAACCACGACCCAAAACCCTACAAAATGAAATTCTCAGGGCTTAAAACGCTTCAAAAAGCGCTGTACACGAAGCCACCAAAAGCCCTAACTCTTGATAAAATGAATAAAAAGTTCCCTGAAACCTTATTCTGTGTCAAGTGTTGTTCCCTTATTTGTAAACACTCCCTTAATTTGAGTTAAGGTGCCGATGAGAGTTGTAATGTGGGCAGTAGCAATGTCTTTAGTAGTTAGTGGTGGTCGCTCTTCAAAGAGAAGTAGCTTAAAGAATAGCAAATAGATAATAATATTCAATATTTTATTACGATATAAAATCAACTTTTTTTATAAATCCTTGAACGAATAAGAATAACATAATTAAAATCATCTTCACACACCACACCACCTTTCTTTTTTTATTATTCTATAGGAATTCTTTGAAATCATCAATACCAACCAACCTATTTCATTTTTTTAATTTGTTTTTAACACTTTTAAAGAAATCCAACTATTTTTTTAAAAAATCTTCATTTTACAGCATTCAAAATTCGATTTTATTTACAGATTTTTTCAATTCTTGAATTCTCTTCTTATCTAACTCTTTAAAAACAAAATTTAAATTACCCATTTTGAAACAATGTCGCCACAAAGTCCCATTTGCATATTAAATATTAACTCTCACTAAATTTCATACTAAATATAAATCTTAATTCAAAAAACCTTAATCTTTAAAAAATATTAAATTACAATTCTAAACTTTTTTAAGTAAAATTCTAAGCATTCTTAGATTCATATTTGAAAAATGATTGATCCACCATTGAATTGACATTTTATCTAAAAAACAAAAACCATTTCAGATTCAGAAAACTAAATTCTAAACAGATTTAATAAATTTGATTAAATTTCCCAAAGATATTTTGTTTGTTTAACAAATTGAAATCGTGAGTATGAATACAAAAAGGGAATCTATGCAGCCTTGAGCCTCCATAAGAATAAAATATGCTACAAGGAACTCATCGTCGTTACTTGGAAATTGTTTCTCATCTTGTCAACTCTACCAGCTCATCTTAAAACTCTTTTCATTCTCAAACAATATTTGTACTAACTAAAGGCTCGTTCATAAATCAATTTGCAATTGGAAATTGGAATGTGTGTTACAGGGCTCATCTAAGAGTTTGACCACACCCACTCTCATTCCTTCAAAATCCATCGAAAAAAAGGGAAATTTATGAAACAACCTTAAGAAAGGCTTTGCTCTTGGAATGGATAATAAAATTATAATAATCTTATTAAACTCTCGAGGACACTCATATTAAAATCTACTATTACTACTACTGAAAGAGCTGTGTCCTCATCATCTTAAAGAAAATATTGTCATTTCATATTTCCATTGCCATAGACAAAGTCATGGTGGAATCAGCCTTTAATAAGAGACTTTAATCCGAAATGCATGAATTTGCACAAACTTCCTTACTTATTTTGCCATTTCTGAACACAAAAACCAGATAACGGTTTAATGATTTGAGCTAACATCGTAAATAAAATATCCTCTCTCTCTCTCTTAAAGATTGTTTTTTTGAGAGACTTATTCAAAATATAATTCAAATTAATATTAAATTCTTTCTTTACATTCTAACTTCTTTTTAGTTTCGAGACTTTTTTTTCAAAAAACAGCTAAGATTTCAGTTTTTTTAAGCTAAAATGAGTTGAAATCTGTTTTCACAAGAAGGAAGCACAAAATCTAAGAATAAGATGGAAATTAAAAATCTGACAATCAAAAATAAACAGAACCAAAACAACACTAATATATTAAATTTAAAATTACTGTTTGAATTACAAATTAAAAACATTTTAACCAACCCCACTGGGCTTTCTTTCATAAATAAAATCAAAAATGTTCAGAAACTTCCAATTTTTAAAAACTGAAAATTAAAAAATGCTTTTTTAATTACAAGTTAAAATACTTTTAAACTCTCCAATCAAAAACAAAAATTCCGAATCAAAACTGAAGTAACAAGAGTTTCGTTAATTATATAAAAATGCTTTCACCACTCCGACTACAAAGACTAGCACCACGACCACCACGAGTCTCATCTTCTTCCATCATATAGCGCCTACCACCACTACCAGGAAAATTCCTTGAGAATGTTGGCTCATTCCATTATAATTAGTTCTTGTTGGAATTACTTGTTAGTTTTCTAGTTAGTTAGTACGAGAAGATGAGAGATGCATAGACATTTCCGTTTTTTCAAAGTTTTTTTTTTGTTTTTAGTTAGTTCCCCCTGGGTCGTCACGTCACCAAGTTGTAAGTTGAGAGAACTGTCAATCCCTCTCTTCCTTATAGAGAGAAAAGAGAGTGACAATGCCCACAAGTTCCAACATACAAGAACTAACTAAAACAGACACAACAAGGTACCCATACTACCTATCAAACAACAACTGCAAAGATTGCTTTTTTGCTCCACAGAACAACTTGTTCACAAATCCTGAAACATTTACTTTTATATTAAAACCCGGGTGATTCTCTTTGTCCTGGGGGCTTTTATTAAAAAATACTCCCGGGATTCTAAAAGGACTTGCCTTTAGAAAGCAAGGGAAAGTTGGAAATCAAGCATTTTTATTTAAAATTTTGAATTACGAGTTTTACTACGGGAGCGTTTTAAATTTATAATTTTGAATTGCGATTTGATTACGAGATATTTCATTTTACATTAAAACCCAGTTGATTCTTTTGGTCTCCAGGCTTTTAATCCAAATTACTCCCGGGACTCTAAAAACCTTGCTTTTAGAACGCAAGAAATTGTCCGAAGTCAAGCATTTTATTGAAATTTAAGAGGTTGAATTACGATTTTTACTACGGGATATTTCATTTTATATTAAAACTCGGGTGACTTTTTAATTTCCTGGGCTTTTATCAAAAAATTCTCCTGGGATTCTCTAAAATGCTTGCTTTTATAATGCAAGTGATTGTCGGAAATCCGGTTTTTTTAATTTAAAATTTTGAATTAGGGAAATTTTGTTATGGATTAATTTATGAAAGACCCTTATAGAAGGAAGGATTTTGAAAGAGAGAAGGAAGAGATAGGAGGGATGATACGTACACTGTTTGTGCACTGTCTCTTCAAATGAATCCTCTTTAAATACGAGTCACTCATCCACAATCTACTCTAGTTATTTCCCATCACCCTTAACTAACCTAATAACTCCCGGGGGAGTTTACTACCAAATCCGCAGATTTTTTAGGGTAAGATAGGGCTTTATTCGGGGCAGTTATTCTTTCTCTTAAGAATGCTTAGTTTTTAATGGGGAATTATTGTTTGTTAAAGGTAAAGGAGTTATTAAAATGTTGAATGAAGCACCATTAATTCCTCAAAAATAATTATTAATTACAGGTGAATAAAGAATCTAATACAGAAAATAATTCTCTACCCAGGAAGGAGTTATTAATTCTCGAAATGATTAAATGTACTAAAAGAATTATTAAAATTCGGACAATTCAATATTAAATCCTCAACGGAGTTATTTATTTTAGACCTAATTAAAAGCTATTAATGTTTAAAACTTAAAAGTTAAATAATCTTCAACTATAATAGATATCATTGTCGTCATCTGATAGTCATTTGCAATCTAAACTCATTCCAATAGAACTCCCGGGGAGTTATTAAATATTTAACGTTATTCCTATTTAATATTATATAATATACATTTGATAGTACCATCTGGGTGGAAAGGAAGTAAAAAGTTATCACATTAATCTTGTGCCGGTTTCGCCACATCTTGACGTTCTCGTAGGGATGGCCAAGTGCACACACGGTATCCTTTCAAAAAGAGAACTCTAGGTCGGTAGAGAAGAATCTCCGAAAATTCGGACTGACATTCCCCCATCATCCTTCCATCTCAACCATTTCCCCAATTTTCTTACACATTAAATAACAAGAACTCTCTCTCATCATCTGAACAACATACAACCCCTAATAATAATAATAATATCCTTTCTAGACTTGTCTATCACTAAAACAAAAATATTCTTCCAATGAAATCCTTCATCCTAAAATGAAACACATGGCACGCTTCTCTAATGTAATTTCAAGCTTCATGAAAAATCCTTTTAAAAACGCTTCCCGAATCCTCTATTACAAAGCGTAACGCTTCAAAATGTCCTAGCATCAAAAAAATGCCCGGGATTCTAGGAAATGTAAATAACTCCTGGCTTAAATTAAATTGCAAGGGATTTTTAAAATAATTAGTTAATTTAACTTTTGACTAGGAGTTCTAAGATTTAAGTTAAAATTATCTCGTGCATGGATCTCGTTTTAGCTACTATTATTTAGTGTTGATGATATGACTCGCATGTTATGAAAAGTTTCTTTATCATGATACAAACCAGAAGGAACACGGAAATGGATAGATTTTCCTATAAAATAACAAAGTAGGAAATAATCATATTCCATGTTGCTTTAATATCTTGATCTTTCTTCCATCATTTTTTCCATCACTTGAAAACAGTTAAAAAAACATATACTAAAAATATTTAAAAGCAAAACTCATACTGAC
>JAQGAA010001969.1:0-13893 GCA_034696425.1 Isotoma viridis | reverse complement strand
TGAGGTCATATCAGGGAAGAGAAGAGAGTTTTTTTTTTTATTATTTTTGTATAATTTTAGTTGAAGTTTAATAGCAGGATTGAAAATTAATTAGGAACTAAGGGGTTTTTTAAATCTAATTGTCTACAGAATAAAATTAATAAGCTTAGAATTCTCAGTATTTTGTTTTGTAATTGTGTTATCAAAATAATAATTAAATTTCACTTATCCCCTTATCTAAGCCCTTTTACCAGACAGGCTTGTTTTTAAATGAAAACGTCTTATGATTCAAAATTCTTTGAAAATATAAAATAAAAATTATGTAACTCTTGCATAAGCATAGTTTACATAATCACTGTAATAAGTGGTGATGATAAATTTGGTTAAACACAACGAAAATTATACAAAAATAATAAAAAAAAAAACTCTCTTCTCTTCCCTGATATGACCTCAGAAAGACATAATTTAAATTTATAAAAGCATTCCTTTTCATTTCCAGCAAACAAAAGTTTCCTTATTTACAGAATATGCTCTAAATTGTCTGAAGTTACTCACCATTAAAGTGATGCATACACATTATTTAACCCACCTACAAAACCTCAAGTGTTAACCTCGCTCAATCAAGAAAGAGAAACGGTGTCATTTACAAAAGAAAGCAGCAGGGGTTTGCTACACTCATTATAACAAGCAAACCGACACCGACAACAACTACGGAACTACGACCGCGCTTCTACTAATATTACTAGCTTAATATTTCGTATCTCATATAATATTTGAGACTTCTGCGTCACACGAGATAAAGTCTGTAAGTGCCACGTCCAAAGTGTAAAACATGAAGACAACCAAAGTAATAAACTACTAAGGGATAGTTTCCTTTTGACAGACTCAATATTATTATTATTATTACAGTACTAAACTACTCTTTTCTCACGTCTTCTTTCCGAGGACGATCTAAGAATTAGCTACATCATTACAACAAACCCTCCTATATTTTTATACAGTCTGGGTAGACAAGGGTATAATAACAATATATGCTAAAGGAACAAGGACACTCTTCTAAGTATGTGTGTAGTTTAGTTATTCAAAATTTTGGAGAAAGCAGTAGAAGTAGTAGTATCTCCAGCAGTGTTGAAATGAATGGTGATGACGGGGACGGGGAATAAGGTAGTTTAGTGTCTTCTTTAAAGTTAGTATTTCGAATGCATATAAAATACTTGGGAGTCCAATGATAGCAAATGTATATATATATATATATATTTTGGTCGTTTAAAATTCTCCATAAGCGCATGGAATCCAATGGGATAGATAGACCTGGTTGAGGTCTTTTTATCCACACTAACCAAAAGTATTCTGTTACCCCGAATGCATAAATAGCTCTCGTACAACTCCTATAGTAACACTGACTAGCTTTCACTCAAGTTAGTCTCTATATGCTTTTCTTGGTATTTGAGTATGACTTTAGTTAAAGAAGAAGAGATAGTATATAATACTCAGGCTGCATATTATGCAGTAGTAAATTAAATATTCCAAAAGCATTGGCATTAGCTTGGCAAGTCAGCCAAGGAACAGGAAAGTTTTATGTATATTTTACTGTGTGAAAGGAATAATGAAATAATTTTTTAACGTTATTATTTAACTACCCCACGTATCTAACGCTTTCAAATTTATTCCACAAAAAGTTTGTCTTCTTCTTTTGGTCCTCTTTTTACTTATTTCTTTCCTTTCGTAAGTATGCTTGAAGTCTTTGAGTCAGTCACGATATTATGAACACTTCTTTTCTGACTGTGTACTTTTTTTTACTTCCGGAGTTCGTCTTTGTCCACATTTATCGGAGTAGACGAGGAGGGGGACGGTAGTTAACGAAAGTATATTCACTATATATTTGGTGTTTATATTGCCAAGAGAAAGTCTCTTGATAAACTTTTTGTGAAGTGTGGAGATTGCAAAAACTATCTTCTTAATAAAATACCAAGTTTTCATCGTAATCATTAACAAAAATTGTTTTCGTTAAAAAAAATATAATTCCGTTCGATGAATGATCAATGATCATATCATTATAGAATATATTATTTTGTTTGCAAACACAGCTTAAGTAGGAATGTTTAGGATGAGTTGTGTACAAGTGTGGAGTAACTCTTTAAACCAAAGTTTTAAATGTACAATGTGATGGTTTAAAGTGAAAGTATTTATTTGATTAAAGATTTTATAGTAGTTTGACTAAGGTTTTAACATTCTAATGAGTTTTCATAGTTCAGTTGCGTCATTTGTGCATCAAAAACAAGAGTAAACTACAAGTGTACCATCATTTCAAATAGACAAACGATTTATTACTTGTAACTTTCACTTTTTGGTTTTGGTTGATTTGATGCTAGTAAACTTTTAGTGTAACGATACAATTAGTAGTATCTTGTAGAGAGAGTGAGAGCTAGAAGTTGTTGTGTACAGTGGATGGATAGATATTTCTCTATGCCGACTAAAGAATCTCTTGCTGACAGCAGTAGCTTAATTGAAACGAAACCTAATTAACGTAGTTCTGTCAGAGAGAGAAAGTAACTAATTACATTCAAGTCTTAGTAGATTCAGAGTGATTTGATTCATTTCCTTCTTCAGTCTTCATTACCACATTCATCTTCTGTTTGTATTGGATTTAGACGGGGAGTAAGTCCCTTTTGTATCTTTAGCATTTCTCGAGTTGTATTCGTAATTTATTCCGTTGTCGGTAGTTCTGGTTCAGTAAAGATTTGCTAAATCGAGGTGGCACTTGCAGAAACTTAGCATTTGACATCTGATTTCATCCTCTTTATATCTATCATAATGTATCTAATATTATGTAGCACGTAGAAGCTGTCGAAAAGGTTTAAGTGAAAGTATTTCAACGGAAACGAATGTTTATTTTGTTTGAATTAAGTAAATACTTTTAATTCTAATAATAATATAGAAGAGAGACTCATTCAAATACTTTGTAGTTTTATGCTTCATTCAATTTTTTTAGTGTTGGCTGTTAACCTACTTGTTATTGGTTGACTCAAATAACATAAACTTTGCCAAGTGGAATTTGTCCACCATAGGTTTCAAAATTGATTTAGTTAGGGTTAAAAACAACGTGTTTCAAAATTAATTGTTAGAATTTTGTAGCATTTCAAAACCTGAATGTGATAAGTGAGAATTGCATAAAAATTGACGTATTAAAGATACGCATTGCTTCAAGTATTTTGTTATAAAATTTGAAAGATTCGGTGTATAGAAAGTTCTAGTATAAGCTTTTTCTAGAAACTCCTACGATAATATTAAAAGGAAAAATTGGAGGAACTTTTCAAGCATAATTTCTCCTGTGAAAGCACGACGCAAAAACCAACTGCAAGTAATACTAAGATTTGACTTTCACTCCCTTCCAATGTCGAAACTATTATAAGAAGAAAAACATATGATCTATATAATTAGAGGGTACAGGTACACAAGAAATTTAATTATGAATACATTACACAAAGTAATTTACAATTAGCTATTTAATTAAATCACATGACAGCGTTTGTTATTCATCAACAAGGGAGAGCAGACATTATTTGTAAAACTTTCAATGTACTGGAAGGAGAAAGTCACCTCAGGCAAAACTTGAAAAACGTAAAACAACAGTGTGTGGGCATGAACCATATTGTGAGATATTACTTGGTTTAGCACTTGACTTTGTAAGAAGTAAGAAAAAAATATGATAACGAATCGTGGTAGATGAAATAGTTGGTACCTATCTTCCGCCGCATTTTCAATTAGACTGTGGGAAGTACACAAGGAAAAATATGCCATTCTTTATTTTCCAGCCGTATTTTAAAAAGCTCAGGTGCTTCAAAAACATTCTGTTATGTTGTCTGTTTTGATGAAACGGGTTAAAGTGTATGGTGGGTGGGTGAAAAAGATATAGGATTGGGATTGGCATGGCATTACTTGTTGTTCTTACGTTGTTCTATGTAATCTTAAGTTAGCAGTGGCATTATTCGGATAAAATTACTTACATTAAGGAAAGTGATAATGTCCATTTGTACTTTGAAGCAATAAGTAAGACGGTGGGTCCATGACATTCTTCCAGATGTGAAGAACAAAAACGGTAAAGAGCTTACCACGTTCAATACATTTCCAGAAAAGGACTAAACAGGATGACGGCTTGTTATGCTTACACACGGGCTAGCTGTAATGTAATACAAAAAGCTTCAGAGAATTTCTTAAGAAAAGCTATCATTTCCCATGGGTACGGACCAGCCTGAGTACTCTTTAGGTAGACTTTGTGCTACACGGCAGAGCACTACTACCTTTCTAGCTTACCATGCAGCTTGCAGTTATCCTATCTCTTGAAAAGTGATCCACTTCCCCCACCCCAGCCTCATACCGCTGTCTGTTGGATGAAATTTGTTGAGTGAAACCAGGCTTCTAGAAACTCAAAACCGCTGTGAAAGTAACCTTTCTCTAGGTAAAACAATAAATAAATTGAAATATTGATCAGATATCTTTCCTAGTTTTCCTCAGAGAATCTAAAATATATTGTATGCATGTGGGCAAAGGATCCCATTTTGTGTTTACATGTTCAACATTCTTATTTCATCCATGATATCATGATGACATGTTGGAAAGGTATTCACGTGGGGTTTTTCAGACCACTCAACAGTATCTCTGAATGTACCGAGGTACATATATGAAAGTTGCAAGTAAAACAATAACTACAAGAGTAGTAGCAGTAATATCCTTTCTCTTTTAATAAAAATCGTGCAATATTTTCAGAGCGATAAATACTTCTCTCTTTCCCCCCATTATTCGCACCAGTCGACATGAGTAACAATGAAATGACAGTTTCACAACTTCTGTCTGTCCACTTGAGTATTTAGTGCTGAAACTACTTGTATCTTACTCAGTTTCATGAATCATTTATTCTCTTCAACTACAAATAAAATGTTTTCCTTTATCCCACCCCCACTACCCCTCGGAAAATTTACATTTTAAATAAAATGCGTCAACCCGAGTAGTAGACACACCACCGAGCTGAAAAACTTTCCAAAACGACAACGATATTATTTACAGCTTGGTAGTAGTCGTAGTAGGACACATAGGCAGTGAAATGCTCTTCAGGTAATCTTCTCTACGACGCATAATACTGACAAAATAAGTAAAGCCCAGTTTAGTCAGCCTGGGGATAGGCGAATCTAAAACTTTGAGGTGAATATCTGTCGACCGAGTATCAGAGAAAGTTATTGGTCTGTCAATTTGAAATTGCCAAAAGCCTCGAGACATATACGTGCTTAGTGTTTTACACTGAAGTATGGAAGTCGTAAATTCTAATACTGTGTATACTGACTTTCTGCTGGACTTAAACATTTATTTATGTTATATTCTTCTCCTGGATGTATTTCTCTCTGTATCTCTTGTTTTACTCTATAATAGGCATCTAAATATATGTATAAATACAAGGTACGCACATTTCACCAGATTGTACACAGCACTAGTTTTATTTTATGCCCCATTTATTCCAGTTTTATTAATAATAATATACCTTTCATAATACTATGAATTATACAAGTGTAACATATGCATGAGAATTAATAAGAATTCATATTAATATTCATTTGGCTCTTGTATCCAATTCTATTCATATTTTTATATTAAATCCATATACCTATGTACTTTTGTGCAGTATGTTGAAATTACAAGTCATTTCCTCCATCTAGAAACGTATGGCATGTGTATAGCCACAGTCATAATGACAAACTAGCTGTCCAGGACTAACTGCTTTGTAAGATTGTCAACCTAGAATCAATTATTACAATGGAGAGAAAAGGGCATTCAACGCATTAGCGATTATTAAAGAGTTGAGAGAAAATAAAATTTTGTATTTTCTTTAACGGAGTGCATTCATGAGATTATAATCCGCACTATGTGACTATCAATCATAACATAAATAATAATTAGAATAATATTTTAACCCATTGATGTAAAAGGGGTGAGTTTTAATGAGGTACTTTATTTAATCTCTAAAAAAGTTGAGAAAGCTCTTTAATCATAATATGATTTGATTACATCCTTAAGCAATATTATTTATTGTTTTCCCTGTTATTATTACATATTAATAAAACGCAATGGTGAATATGCAAAGGTTAAATTCCTTGTGTTAAACAGAGAAAGTAGCGTAAAAGAATTCAGTCATCAAGGTCTCTTTGTATAACGAGAAAGAATCATGAAATTCCTAAGGCAGCAGGGGCTCTAGAAATGCGTCTGCTTAATGCCCTTTCTAACTTCGAAACCATTGTAGTTAGGAATTTATATGCAATAAACTTGATCCGTATCTTGGTTGGGAAATGCAAGAATTTTATGAAATCTTCGTTCTCATACTAAACCGTTTTAACCCGGGATACATTCACCCACTCGTAAGATTACAGAGTAAAATAGTGAGTACTGAAGCAAAGTAGTAGTGAAAGAACCTAGCTACCCTGCCTACTACTTCCTGTTCCTCCTTCTGTCATAAGTTACCTTCTCTCAGATTTTAATTTTGAAATATAACCAACTCTTGTTATGCTGCGGATTTTTTTTCGAAAAAACTTTTACACATTTGCGTATAGCTGGTGCCAAAGTATTAGAAGAATATTTTAGAAAAATTATTTGTTCTTAGGACTAAAGCAGGCTGAGGATACAAAGCTCAGGCTGTATTTAAGTATGAGACGTTTATCGTATGCACATTCCAGAAGGTTCTGTTTAATTTGGACAGAGGTTATGATGGTAAAAGTGAAAGCATGAGATTTTCTTGAGTAGTGGTGACAACAGTTTCATATATTGTATATCATGCCATATGCAGTAATGTGTGTATGTTTGGAGGTTGAGGATGATATAAGTTGATAAAGATAAAAATGAGAATGTTGTCTGTTTATATATGTGGTTGAGTAGTGGTGGTCTTTGGGTGTGGATCTTACTCCCTTGTCTGACCTGGCTTATTCATCCTGCTTTTCGTTTCATCTCTAAAAGAGATTTGCATTGCATTCATTCTCAGCCTTCAAATTTAGTAGCATTAGCATCCGCATGTTGATACAATATACGAGGAAAATACGTCAGCAAAATCTAATCCCGACGATTTAATAATAAGAACAGGATGGTTTCTCCTATGAGTTGGCCTATGGTATCCAAATAATTTAAAAGTGAAGTCGTGGAGCCAATTTAAAGAGCAAAATTGTCGCTAAAGTCTGGAAGAAAATATTAAATTCCACATAGTAAATGAGAAAATATGCATTTAAATGAAAGAAGATTGGAAATGCTGATAACTTTTCCCTTTTCTCTGTGCTCTTCTTGCCACTATGTGCCTCTTATACTGGATAATGCTACTAGTGCCGTTTCACATGTAAACTTTTTGTTGAAACTCTGATGTTATCTTCGAAAATGTTGGCAGTCTCATTTCATTATTTCATAAAGGACAGAAGAGTCAAGCTAAAGATAGGCTTTTGGTTGTTTGCTGCAAGAGGGTACGGTTAGAGTAATCGTTCCTACTACCACTCCTTGTCCTGCTGCTGCTGGTTAGATTCAATAAGGACTTAGCTTTTAGTTAAGAGTTGCCAACATAGCTCAATTTTCTTTATTTTATAACTTACCTAGTTTTGATGATGTTTTGTTCTCATTACAGATTAAAATTATACGCTGCATGGAGGAAAATGCTTCGAGGCATTCAAAAAATTACATAAAATAGGAAAAGTTTTGTGCGTAGAAACTTTGTGGATATAGGTTACAATTAAAAATAACAGGATGTTTCCTTTTACTCTAAATACTTCATAATGGAACACTAACCTCAGGGCAAGTCATGCAAATAAGATGAAGGCCACATTGTGTAGTAATTTTACTACCCAAAAAAGAGTCTAACGTTTTCTTGATTCAGATCTGGCAATGGTTAAATCATTTGTGAACTAATTCTTGAATTGTAGATATAAACGTTCTAATCAAAAGTTTTACAAACAACACAACGCACCATTCTTATTTCGAACAGATAATAATTAGCATTAAGTTTATTGAATGGAACAAAAGCCAATACTTCATTTAAAAAATTAGCTTAGAAGGTTCAAAGTTGTGTTTAAGCCTTATAAAAACCTTAATTCATAGTTTTTGCTTTCACTTGAAGATTTTCTTTGGGCTAGAATAACTTTCTCATAATACGACTTTCTTTAATAAGAAAACACCAGTCGTGGTAGAGGAAATGATTTTGATTATCTCCTTTCCCTCATGTTTATGTCACCTACGGATAGGAGTACAAGTTCGAAGCAAAAGCTAATCTTACCTACGTCTTCCGTAATATAGAGCAAACATGACAGTTTTCATTTTAAATCCCAGCGTGGTCTCTCTAACCCGTCATCTGCATAAATAAAATTTATTTCTTAGCTGACATATTGATGGATAGAGCTCCCTTTGATTTCAAATAAGCTAAAAGTGTTACTATTCACTCCTAGCTGGGCTAGCAGGCAGGGTGTTTATTTTTGATTTTTAATATAATTTTGTAAAATTTGAGCAGAAGCAAGAGGAAGGAAATTGGATAAATCTACAAGGTGTTTTATTATTGCGCAAAAGTCTGTGTTAATATTGACGACGAAAAGTGTCTAAAAATACAAAAGAGTGATTGTATTGTGCACCTGTTTGCAATTTCAACCAGTAACATTAACATAATTTTTAATATCATCAGTTTTACTCAAATTAGTTAGAACTTCTAAGCATTAATTTTTAGTTATTGGGTTATTTTTTGAAAGGCAAAGAATTATTTTTTTACAAAAATTACGGAAGATAAATTATCATTCCAAAATTTATTTGCTATAAAACCCTGAGCACATAAAATTAGTAGTCTGTAGTCTGGCAGACGCATTAAAACTCATTAATGAACAAACTGTAGCATAGGGACTTTGGGATTTGGAATGATGCGTAGAATTATGTCGAGGTTTTATCTATAATGTTAAATATGAACTTTCCATCCTAACACTCATATGTAAAATGGTATATATGATAACCTCAAACACGAGAAAACCTTTGGAATAGTAATAAAACAGAAGCATTAATGTGTGCCATTTTACAAACATCCATCTATATTGAAATGTTGACATTTGTCACAGGTTGGTTAATTGATGGTGATGTACCCTGAAAGCAAAGGCATGTACTGCTCTCTGAGAAACTCATCAAATGTGTCATACTTATTAGCATATTGAGATATCATGCAAAATTTGAATAAAGTACATTCATGCAAAACACTAAAACTACACTGTCAGACAGTCATCATTATTACAGTCAGCCTTTATTCTTCATCATAGCTTAAAGCTGATTTTATGAAGGGACACCCACGACACCAACGCCATACAAGGTCCCGAGGGTTTATTTCGTAAACTTAATTTATTTAATGCACAAACTCCATCAACATCATCATCATTATAAAAAGCTGTTCATTAGTACTCTCTTCTCTATGTCCCCGTTACATATAAAACTTTCATTATGTATTTCGAGTATTTTAAGGATTTCATATTTATAACATATTGTAGAGAAAGCTGGAGAAAGTGGAGTGTGTGTGAGGAGTTATGTGAGCAAAACTTTAGAGATGATGATGCTGAGAAGTAATAATATTTTCCATTTTATCACTATCACATCACATATCACATTCATATCAATAGGAAGCATTCAAAGTTGCTGTTAATCCAAAGGCAAAATGAAAGTATCCCCATCCTATAATAGTTTTAATGTATGGAGAAAGGGTTGATTGCTTGCGGTTGTAACATGTAAAGCAGTGCGGTCGAGTTGAACTGATTGTGAACATGCTAATCCACGTAAAAGTAGTATCATATATGAATTCATAGTGTAGTACAAAATAATAATAATATACATTTTACATTCAAAACATCACATTCATTTCACATAAAATAAATTTCATAGATCAAGTAACAATACACAATACGAAGGAACTACACCAAATACTATTCAAAATATCTACATGCTCCTAGATTTATTTAAGCACACGCACAGTCTGAGCCTGTCATATGAATTCACTTCGTTTGACATTTACAATTTAGATTGATTTTGACGCAGAGGGTAATTAATTACAGACTTCCATGCTTCTCCTCTAAAAAGGAGGATTATCTAAAATGTGCATGTATCAACATTCTCATATTATTATACATATATTATATTGTATTAACAAGAATTGTATCATGTATTTTAAAGAAAATCAAACCATACTATTTATTTTATTCAGAGTAAGTGTATAGGGAAGAAAGAATGGTTGAAATTGTGTATCAAATTTTAAGAGTATCATATTATTATTATCCATCCCTTCGTTCGTTCTTTGGCATCCATTCCATTCCTCTTAATATGTCTTCATGGTTCACTCGTATCTCACTTTTATCATATTGCATGCATGCATGGTGTACATTTGCTTTGCTTTATTTGTATCTGAAAGAGAAATGCAAAATCAAATATTATTTTAAACTTTTAGTCCTTTAAGGGCCCGTGAATGAGTTCGAAGTTTTCAGTATTTGTTTAGACGTTTTAGTTAAAGTGCAGAGAATGTATTCCATTCGGATCATTTCCCAGAGGGAAAGAATCATTTCGATTTATTACAGTTTTGAGTTTATTACAAGCAAATATCTTTTCAGGATGAGTTGATTTTAAAATGTGAACTGAAAAATTGGAAATTGTTTAAGTAAAATAAAACAGATTAAGTATTTCAGATCAAGACTACGGATATTGTTGAATACATTTGTACGATTCCATCTTTTACGATTACGATGATTCCCTATTTTGAATAACATTGAGTGGCTGGTAGGAATTTCTGTGATTATTTGTGTTTCCAGAAAAGCTCAACTCTAAGTTTGACCTCAACATGGAATTAAAAGTTTTTGTTTCAGTATGCCAAACACACTTATGGATTTCTACTTGTCACGAAAATCTTATTGAACCATAATCCATAAAAACCTAATGAGAATCAAACGAAAAAATAAAAAAAATAAAAAAAATACGGAAACTAAAGCGTACACGTTATTAACATCCATATTTAACGCATAAACTAGATACGTGATATGGATTTGCTAATATTTTACAGACAAATACAACCATTCACTACCGGACTACTTTTATTTTGTCCTTTTGAGCATTTTCCATGTCTCCATATAACACGCACAGTACATGAACTCACATATAAAAAAAGTAAAAGACCTACAAAAAAATTAGTTAGTTGTTGTGTGCATGCACCCACAATCTACACTGATAAGTTCTTCCGATAAAAAATATTACAGGTAAACAGAAGCTAAGTCCCCAACACTTCATCCCTTACACGTTTCATGGCCTTGTTACAAGCGATGCATATGATAAACTAAAAATATTTCTAATAATAAGAATTACTCAGACCAGCTTGAATAAATAGCTATTCCAAGTTTATATTTAAAAGGTATGTAGATTTCTTATGAAATAGTTTTTTTTAAATCGTTTTTGAGTAGTGATTTGAAGCATTATTGAAAAGTAAAGTTCTTTTGCAAATTTTAAAACAAAAACATGATTCGAATGACTTAGGAATTCCTTCCCATTTCCTGACCTTCGAATGACTGATAGTAGCTAAATTTCATGATGTTGGGGGTGTAGTGTCATTCATTCATATTTTGCGTGAGACCAGTCCAAAATACTGTATACCATTATGATTCAAGGAACTCTGTGTCCCTTTGATCAAATCAAAAACGAATAATATTATTTTTCTAGTCTTACAAAAACTAGTATAACTTATGGTCTTGGTCAATGTTAGTACAGAAAACAAGCTAGCTAATAGTATATATACCCCTTTCAAGTACTAATTCAATGTAATCCTGAATAGAGAAATGATATGCACCACACCTACATTATTGTATTATTATAAATTGTAACTTTTCTAGTTTTCTTTCCCAAATACATGACAATATTATATACTTTCCTTTCAGTATATTTCACATTATTCACATGCATACAACATTCTACACGAATGATAATAATAATACAACTTGCATTTATTTTATTCTTTGCATGTTGTATACTTGTTCTATACACTAAACTAGAAAGTAGATTCGATGCAGTATGAGATATACCATAAGGATCTGCATACATACATAGTAATAATATACAGTGGTGGTGGTGGTGATGTAGCATGAGACCGTGACAATAGAAAAAGGGTAAAGTAAGGTAAAAGCAAGCAACCCGCTGATCTCTTTTGTCGATATAATTTCTCGGACTTCTCCCTTTTTAGATATTTATTCCACCTTGTCGTTTCTACACTATCATTACAGCATTATAATTCACTCCACAATGCAAACACTTTCCCTTTACCCCTTTTTGTTTATCGGCTCAATGAATCTAAAGGGTTTCTCTTGCTTAAATAGGAATCCTTTCAGGTTTCCATTAATAATACGCATCTATATAGTAGAGAAAATAATAATAATAATATTATTATTACTGAATCGTGTGCTCTGTAGTCTTTATGTTTACCTGTTTAAACGTAAAATTGCTTTGGCCTTAAACTCCGATAGGTAATTGTGATACCACAAAACAAACAAATAGGTTTGAGTTTAAAAGAAATTGCTTTTCATTGCGGTCTTACTCTCATTTTCTATTTGACTTGTGATAAAAACATCATTAAATACTTATATATATATATATGTCGAAAGCTTTAAAAATGTATTCTTTTTTAGTTTTTATTTGTTTTTATCTTTTTAATCGACACAATTGGGGAATAGTATTAGCTATGAAGTATGGTTTCATGCTAAAATGTAACCACATTCAAACTAAACATTAAATTTGCAATTCAAAGTTTTAGCAAGAATATTATATACCCTGGAGTGCAAAATATTACATATTAATTCAATTTCTGGATTGGAGACGAAAGACGAATTATTGTGTAATTTTCTCATTTTTCTACTGATGAGTGACGTGACAACTCCGTTGACATAGTTTACTGAAACACGAAATACTTGCATTAGCTTAGCTAAAATAATACCAGGCTTTACTTTTTGAAATAAAGTGTATACCTATAAGTGTATTTTAACCGCGATTTGTAGAGTGGTAAATGTCAATAGAGGTTGCAAAGTTCATAGTTAATTGTATTTTCCCGTAGAATTTAATAAAAGAAATAAATGAGTTAAACTTTTCCTTCATAAACTTTTTTTAATATTTCTTAGAAAACCTATACTCCTCGCCAACTATTTTATTTTTCCTTTAAGAAAGTTAAAATTGGTATTTTTCTATCATTTCGATCAAATTGCTAATCAAACTTATAAAATTTTTTATACAAAAAGAACTTCAAAACTCAGGAGTTATGCACCCTTATATATTTATTATTACTTCAATCATCATCCACATCAAATGCTCATTGCCGATAAAATACAAGGCCATATAATACTTCTGTCCCTATCATTGTAAACATAAAATGCACATCTAAATTAAATCTATAGTTGCAAATCTACCAACAAAAACCTACCAATCTGGTCAACCATCCAAGTAATTATGAAAACGTTAAATCGATCATAGTATCTTTTGACAGGTCCTGCGAGTTTTGCTGTCAAATGAATTTTTAACAACGCAATACTGCACTCCAAAATAGCCATAAATACTGCCTTTAAAACAAAAATGAAATTTCCAACCATGAAGCCTCATATTACATTACAATACATTTTTTAAAAAAAAGTACTTTCACTCAAAAAACCAAACGCAATTCTTTCATTTATATTTTAAAGGAATCCAAAACGCAAAGACAGGATGTGCGTTTAGAGAAAGCAAAGAAAATTAGAGGCATGGAATCATAGCTTTTTTACGGGATATTAATTAACGGCCCTCAGATTTAATGCTTTTGCCATTAAAAAATATACCATTTTGCCATTGAGCCTTTTGCCATTATATTAATATAGATTGCCATTG
>JAQGAA010001968.1:0-13897 GCA_034696425.1 Isotoma viridis | reverse complement strand
GAGTCGAAATACTTTACAAATTCTTTATGTTTTATATCTTCAGCGTCGTCACACTTTTATTCTTAGAAACATCAAATGTCTCATCATCATCATCACTATAATCATCATCACTGTGTTCATCTTGATCATAATATGCGATACATTAGAGCTCTCGAAAATATACGTAGGTAGATGATGATGTTGTTAAGATATCTTTGTTAAAATTAAAGTTTGCTGATTTTAGGGTGGAAATTCCAATACCATTTTCTTTCACATTAGTACCGTACGTATATCATTACTCTTTGATTCTTACACGTCACAGCTCTTCTTGTTAAGATTTAGTCAAATTCGCACTGTCTAATACCTTGTCATCTCATGTACCCAAGTTAAAAGAAGTAAGGTTTAGTAAAACGCTGAGAGCATGTCATTATGCCTAATTGTCAAACCAGTGAACAAGATCAAAGTTTGGCAATAGGCCGAGTTTACAGATTAATTCTCTTGTAGATCAAATGGTCCGTAATTTGAAGAATGCATTGACGACGAGAAAGCTTTCTAAAACAAACAGAGGAAATCGACCATGAAGTCTTGTCCTTAATTCTAAACCACTTGAAGGATAGGATAAGTTGTTAGAAAAAAAATCATGAAAATCTGTAATTTAGTAGCTTGCTTTAGATTCTTTGGATCCGTAAATAAGCTAACTATGATGTATACAATGTAATCAAAAGCTTAGTTTTTTATTGAATAATTATCTCAAGTGTAAAAATTCTCGAGTTGTTTTAATTAAGCGACATTTTTACACTTGAGACAGCAAACTGTAATAAGATTTAGTATTTTTCGTGTAATATATGACTTTCTTAAACTAACTGGAATGCATCGGGTTTATAAATTCTATGAAAAGCATTGGCATTTATTTTTATTATTTGAAAACATTGTAAGAAAAAGTCGATATCGTCTCATGCATGAGGGAGAGAACAAGTAACAAAACAAAGTTTACACCGTATTACCTACCACTACCTTTTAAGTATCGAATACAATAATGTTTCAAATCCATCTGCTAATTTTTATTACAAGAGCAAAAAAAATATATATTTTACGCTTGTTTTAGTACGTGCTGTTCTTGTAATGACTGTTCAGGTCAGTTAATTTTCACTTTGTAGAGTAGCAAACATTTCATCCTTGTAAAAATGTTTTTATTGCGGGAAGCTGTTTCACAGGATTTTATGGACATTTGGTTTGCGAATTTATATTTTAGCGAGTGAGTACATTTTGCATTTATGAACGGGAAAATAATGAGTTGTGTGCCAAATGCGATATGTTTCGAATTGTATACTTAACATCATAAAAAGTCTTTTCCTCCCATTTTGGAATTAATGGACCTCTAAACTTAGCTTTGTACAAAAGTGCTTGCTCTTTATGACTTATACAAGGTTTTAAGTTTGCAAACCAGACCAACCCTATTCGTTAACTTGAGAATTATATTACTTACACAATATATTATTATTATACACAATGTCCTTTCTTGGAGTGGGTTTTCTGTTTCTCGTTGCAGTTGCAAACTTTTTAGTCAGGTTTAATTTTCCTTGGACGTTTAATTGCCCATTTTGCACACATTTAAAAAGAAAGCTATATTATTAACTACATTGTGACGATTTACCCCGGCGGATACCTAGTATGTGTATGAAATATCGTTATTATTTCATTATGGTTATATTGTTAGGTTCTTCAGTTACATCTGATAATTCAAACTCTCACGGACAACTTTAGATTTTAGATCTTTCTAAAGATATCTAAACTTATTTAATTTCTAACTTTATTGCTTATTATTCTGTCCTCCCATATCCCTTGTATAGGAACTTGTATATAAGGACAATGTACTGTATTTTATGAGATGAGTTGCATTTATTTTTATATTAGTTCATTTAAATTGATTTACTAACGATTTCCACCAACTGACTAATAATGAAACTGTAGAATCATGTGCTATTCTTAGGAATTAAAATTTCTCAAAAATCCTATTACAATGTGGCGACTTTAAGGTATTCATATGCCATTTTAAACGTCTGAAGAGTTGATTTTTACGATGGATGAAACATTTCAGTTAGACATTTTACTGCATTTAAGATGGTTCTTTAATTTACAAATAACACCCTCCAGGAGCCATAGACATTGTTGATTAATAGCTGACAACAGTTTCTTTAAGCTGGGAATGGACCATAGGGCTAGGGCTTGTATTGGTTTTGAGTTTGTATCTGTCTGCTCGGCACACAAAGTGCAGAATTTACTTTTGGTACCTTTTGCTCGTTCTAATATATTTTATGTAGCTATTACAATGTATTATGTAATGTTCTATACATTCGGATAAGAAGGAAAAAGCTGAAAATCAAAAAGCATTAAAGTGTTTAAAGTGGGATGTAACGAGTAGAAAGATACAAATTGGTTCTACTTATTAGGAAACCTGTAGCCATTTATTTTGCGGAGACGGTGGAGGAAAGGTAATAATTTGTGGTGCCGATAGACAGACGGACTGATGGCTTTCAGAATAAAAGGGTGTCCCTTTCTGACTTTACTTTGCAACAAGAAACACAACATATAAGCTTGTATTTATTTATTTTTTAAAGAAAAAGATCGATTCAGTAAAACTAAGCTAACATACATACACGCACCTTGGTATACTTTAGCTAGAGATGTATAATTTCCGTGTATTATTTTCTGGGAAGGTAGCTTATGGAAGTGTTTTAAGAAACGTGTAGAATCCAACACACTATTATCATTAAGTGAGAATACGTGTGTGTAAAAAAAGAGAAAGTTGAAAGGATAATTCACAGTTTGGGATAGAGTAAATTTATTACATGTAGAATAGTAGATCTTGTGGACATGTAAATTGAGCATTTAGGGAAATGAAGATGTTCACGGTGATTGAGAATCATTCCGTTTAGATCTATGGATCTCGATCTGTATGCAAAACAGCGTGAACAGAAAACGAGGCCAAGCATGGGTGAATTACCGTCAACAATATTATGCATGGTACAGAGGTTACAAGTACATTAGAAATTATAATATAAAAGGTAGATAGAATCCAGTAGTGAATCGTGGTCTTTTGTATAATATTCAGTTTCATATATAATCTACTTTAGGTATCTGTGATTTACCCTTTTCAGGGTATAATTGCTAGCTAGAAAGTAATAAATTCAAGGCTCGTGACCAGAAAGGCGTTGAACCTTAGTCATCAGCGATTAAGGGGCATATTCTATTCAAATCCAGATCCGGCTCCTTGTTCAATTTCTTATACTGTTACAATGAGATTATTGGAAAGAATCTACTTTATAGATAGGCATCGTTAGGGGCTTCTTTGTAGAAAATCTTAGGTCATGTAAGTACTTCATACACGTAATGAGAAGAGAAAGGAAATACCTACAAGTGTGTATGTAGGCGTGTGTATATTATAGAGGTATTTCTAAAGAAATTTGAGGGTAACTAATTTCACACTCAGTTTTAATTGTGAATTAGATTCACAAAGAAAACACTTTTTATTAATAGGCATGTACAAGGAAATATAATATTTTTAGTTACATAAAAAAATATTAATTTTTTCATTAGTTTTAAAAAGCTGAGAGACCGTGAGATCCAATAAATTAGAGCGTAATTCCCCTTTTTGTGGGTAAAATATTTGTTGTATCATTCGGTAATTTAGTCTTGATCCCCCTCTCTTTCTCTATCTTGTCTCCCTATCCATCCGCATCATTACAAAAGAAATATCCGGATGCCTATAGTCAAGGCAGTCACGAAGAGCCAATAAAGAGCTGGGGATTGGAAATGCTTTAGTACTATGAAGTAAAGCTATTCCTCTTTCCTGCTTTGCGAATGCTTACTGCTATCCCAAACTATCTGCTAGCATTTTCCTCACTTCTCCAAATTCTATCTGAAGTGAATCCTAGCTGCTGAATTCCCATTCCTACTTATATAGCCTACCGTTATTCCTACCGTTGCGGTCGGTGTAGATAGAAATGTATGTTGAAAAACTATTACCAGGAAAAACTAACAATTTTTTTATTTTGTTCAGGGACCCGATTGAATCAATGCACCCGTTAGAACACCATTTTCTCCGTACAGCAGCCGCAACTCCACTCCGACTTTTCTCCGAATTAGACATGGACAATAATAACCTAATGAATTCAATTGAGAAAGCAAGGATTCTTCATCAACAATGGGGGGCTCGAGCAGCAGCCGCGGCTGCAGTTGCGAATGGATATCCTGGTGGGAGTGGTAGCCCGGGTGATCAGTCATCTCTTCATCATCTTTTAGCTGCAGCCAATTCAGCCGCTGCTGCTGGTTGCCCTTCACTTCCTCAACTTTTTACCCTAAATCCAACTAGAGGAAGCCCTTCACCTCTACCTATTCCTGCTCATTTGTGGTCTCAATGGTCTGCACTTTCCCAACTTCCTCCAGGCTTATTGGGTCAGAATCCTCACCAACATCATTTACAACAACAGCAACAACACCAGCAACAGCAACAGCAACAACACCATCAGCATCATCAATCACCACACAGTATACCTTCCTCCGGGATTAGTAATAGTACAACTAACAGTCCTAACAGTAATAGAGATCGGAGTCCAATTAACTTAAGATATACTCCGTATCCTCCACAAATGTCTGCGAAAGCAGCTTCCACCTCGCCAAACCCTGGATCCATACCTCCTTCATTAATTAATGAGTCTATCGGAGTAGCAATTAACTCATCCCGATCTTAGTCATTCATCTTTTAGTAGTAGTAGTAGTAGCCCTTAAAAGCAATCCTATTTAAGGTAGAAACATATTATTTATATTCTAAGTTGGATTTTAGATTAAAAAATAAATCGTTAAGACCATACCAGTCAATTTTTAAACATTTTAATGTCCAATGGTCCTTTATTATTTAACAACGGTAGAGAAAAATATTTAGTTAGGTACTAGTAAGGAATTCTGTACTATAATCCAGCGATTATAAAGGGACTTGTAAATTCATTACATTAAAGTATATTGGAAAATAGCTATCCTATTACTACTATAAGCTATCAAATTTGGTATCTTACATTTCAAGCAGTACCCCTATGCATTTTTGGACTAAGAGTAAAACTTTTTAAGAATCAATAGGTTTTTACCAGTCAATAAAAAATTCCATTTCTATATAGTTTTTCGATGGAAAAGTAAACTCTCCGTAGTGCATCGTAGTTTTTACTAAAATTTACAAACTTGAAAATCCAGTCAGTCAGAATAAAATCTCAAAAAAGGGATTATTCTGTCTCAATAGTTAAAAGTAGATTGGATTTTTATGAACAAATTCATTCAATTTATTTTCCCTATAGGGTATTTGTTACAAGTTACAACTAATAAAATGTATAAGTTAGAAATAAACAACATCCATGTATTGTGAAGGATTAAATTGTGATTGAATATATTAAGTATTAACATTTACATGATCTTGAAGTTTTATTTCCTAGGCTCGCAATATATGTTACCTTTACTATCTAAATATATTTATCTTTGAGCGTACGCTTATACAATATAAAATGTCATTCAGATGGAAATCACAAGGAAATCTTATGATTTAATAAAAATATCGAGATTAAAAAGAGTTTTTCTTGTTGTTCTTTATTCACTTTTAGATAATAACTGATATTTTATGGCCTTCTGTAGTTTCGTCGTCCCTTCCATCTTCTTGATTTTTTTATGAGGGACACACTCACATTAATGCATAAACAAGTAATATTACTTTGCTCAGATTTCTCAATCTGACTTATTGCATAATCCTAGTAACTCTAAAGAGGTATATTTATACTAAAGGATGGACCATCACATCATGTCACGTCTGGTAAAGGGCGGTTAAACCTATCCAATGTCAACTGGCTTGTTACACCTGTCAACCTTAATCGTAAAGAATGTGTCATACACTCTCAGTCCGCCTCGCAGATGACAAACCAAGCAGTCAGTGTATGTATATAATATGATCCTTATTCAATCAAAATTCTAAAAGTGATCTCAAACAACAAGGGAGACCTGAAGGAATTTTGTGACCCATCCCAGCCGGTGTGACGCCTTCAGCGTCATCTAAGCATTTCAATCCATGTAAATCCCTATCTCTACAGTTTCCTTTTTGTATATCTTACCCCATCGCAGTTGTTTTGTAATTTGAACAAGCTTGTGTCATCTTACAATAAAAAGTCCCCTCCCATTCTTATATAAATGTACACAGTCAAATAAAAATCCAGCTATTATAGCTAGATTTCATGAGTACAGTGACATAATACAAAATCATCCTAATCGACTATCTACAAATTGTGTATCATATCACAAACCCATCTTCATCAGTTACATGGATCATGTTTGCAGGTTTCCATAATTCATTCCAAATGTCCAGAAGCTACAAGCTACTTTATCTCATAACTCGTTTTTTAATCTGTTTCAGATAAAACAGAGAGAAGGCTGGGTCACATTTACTTATCAAAATACCCCAGTAGAAGTATTTTTTCTTACAAGTATTAAATTATAATAAGATGATCAGATCATCATGCATTTTTTTAAAGCGAAATCTACACAACATTAATTTTTCTATATGCAAATAAGTAGCAAGTTGCAACATTATTATTATTATCACAGGTGTAATACATTGTTGCGAATAATTGCAACCTACTAAGTCGGTAAATCTAATTAGAGGGTATGAATGGAAATTATGGTTTTCGGGAAAGGTTTTCAAGTATGCTGTAAACATGTGCATTAATAATGGTAGTATAATATTATTATTGCTATGAGAATTATCACACTAGGCTCATTCATGACAGCAATATAAATGCAAGAGAGCTTCACTTCATGCCTCATTTGAGATCATCATAATAATAATAATATTTCCTATTTCCACCAAAGGGTTTGGTTTTGTTGACTACATCATCTTCACATTGTATGCATACAGATTGTTTTATTTAAAATAGCTGAGAAAGAGTTTATGGTGTGCGAGAATAAAAAGAGAGGTGTGATATAATTTCCAACAGTACAATAATTATCTTGGTCGTCGAATAATAATAATAATATTATTACATTAGTTTAATAGTTTGGAGTCAGAAGCAGAGCTAGCTTAGCTCACAATGCTTTCATTTTGTTACCAAGATGAGCTATAAGGTGATGGCCTCAAGGGGATCAATAAGTTGGCGAGACTTGTCGACTCGTTGACTACAAACTGTTTTACTCTGAGCTGAATACTTAGGTTCTTTGTATCCACTTTAGTTTAATATCCTCAGTAGTTGTGAATAAGCAGTGTATGTTTCGACTTTTAATGCGTTGAAATGACCACCTAGCAGCAAATGAACTTTTACTCACCCAACTGACGGTGTAACACCTATTACATGAAAAGAGCCGCAGAGTATATACATTTTGACTAAAAAATCTGAATCTGGTGCAAAGTCTGCATCAGAGTCCATCCCTAAAAAATGCCCTGGGGTTGACCTGCCCTGGTTGAATATCATCATCATATTATCATCATGTAGTTAGTTGCATCTCTTTTAACTCAGCTTTGTCATAATATGTAAGAGAGTATCGCATCACGTTTTCTCAAATACTTTATGTCCCAGGCAATTCAAGCTAATAATTGTAATAAATTTACTTAAAAATGAAACACATTTTTGTGTAGGAAGGTGTTGAAGAAAATCAAATGTGATCTTTCTTTTGTTCTACTCAATTCAAGTTGAGTTAAGAAAAATCTAAAGATTTAAATTATTTATAAGAATTTTGTACTTAAAATCGCACATGAAACCTTAAATTGTCTATCAAACGCTTTCAACTTCATTTTTACATATTTCTCTACCATTTTTATTCACAAAGAAAAATCTTGGCACGAAGCCCTTTATACTACCCGTAACATAATGCATATAATATGTATAAACTTTGGTTTTTAAACAATAACAATTTATTCAAATCTAACGATTTCCTTTAAGCCGGTTACGTGTATCTAACTATGACCTCATTGGACTGCTGCGGTCTCACCAAAGCCACGACCCGACGACGGTACAATCTCTTATTAATGAGTTAGATTAATAAGTTTAGACTCAAGATCTAGATGAAGTTCAAACCCGCATGCATACCCACAGCACACAAGTAGTAAACACAAAGGGGCAAGAGGGTTGGAAAAAATCTCATTAAGAAGTTTAAAGGTGATGGCTATCTTTAAAAGAGATCCGAAAATAATATCAGTCAGCTAGTTTTCTTTTCTCGTCACGAAATTCACATTAAATGTGCAAAACATGTGCAATTACCTTTGATAATATTCTCACTTATTTTTCTTATAATCATTATTCCTCTATTCACAGGATTTTCATTACCTGTCCCTCTTCAACTCCTTCAACATTACATTATACATATAAACCAAACCATCATCAGATTTTTGATTCGATTACCTATAGATTTAAATGAAAAGCCTATCCACCAACCAAATCAACTTCTGATTCTACTTACTGCTCTGCCTACTCCTACTTATCTTGCATTATCATTGGAGATTAAACACTGAAGTAGTGAAGAAACCCCAAATGAATTTATAATCGATATCTATTTATCAAATCAAACTTGAGTCAAAAACAAAAGAGCCGAATTACCTTTTCCTTAAAATCTTTATACACAGATGATAACTCGCTTCTTATAACTCCTGCTGCTGTTTCAAAGGAAAATAATAAAATATATTAAATCATGAAATTGTATTAAACTCAGTTTTAATAATAATAATAATAATAATAAGATAGCAACATCATTTTATAATAGTTTAAAGAACAAGGAAAAAAGTAGCTAAGCCACCATCCATGGACAACTTTAACAAAACAGAGAATAACTTTAGGTATAAAAATGCTCAAAGATTAGCATTCGATTTCTTTTAGAGATGATCATGATGATATGATAGGATGATTATGATGATGGTCCTCATCATCATTACTACTTACTCCTGGTATATACAAAATATTTTATATGAAAATGATGATGATGACTATTATCATTTTTAACTCTTCCTAATCCGTCTCATCCTTTATGATAAAACGAAACGAAGTGGAAATAATAAAATAATAATAATAATTTTATATATAAACTTATTATTATTTTATTTAGTAGTATAAAATGAAGTAACAACAATTTGGTAGCAAAGTGTAAAAATGAAGGCGAATTAAATCAAAGACAGCTTTAGTTTTTTTTAAATAGAATGCTGGTGAACAAAGTCATTGGTATTTTCTTTCTATACAACATTATAATACTAATCGAAGTAATGGGTAAAAGCAAGCACGGTAGGCAGGTAAGAATGAATATTATTATTATAACGATTAAGTTTATTATGATGAGCACTCTAATCAATGCCTGGAGGTAATAAGTAGCTAACTACAAGAACGATAACATTAACATCGACCATCATCATCATATAATACTACCACCATCACCACCACACACTCACTCAACATGTTATTAAATCTCGTGTGTGGAAGACTGACTGACTAGTAAAACTAAAAGTCAAGTGAAGTCAAATCATTTTCTGATTCAAAAAATCAAGTTTTCTAGTTATTTTATAATATTATTACTTTCAGTTTAAGTTTGATTATATGAAGAAAACCTTTTCTCTTTCTCAAGGATTTTAAGTTGAGGGATCAATTTGATGATGAAAATGCTTTTGAAATGAAATGAAAATCGTTTCTACTCTGTAGGCAACTCAGCAAGTTCAACCACATTCAATTTACACCTTGGAGCTAAGCTTCTTTAAATACTGGACTGAGTGTGGATATGCTTATGATGAGTAGCTTGGTAGTTAGAGGATGGTATAAAGGTAGACCAGATTTGACTTCATGGTGTGTAATCATCTCCTCACAAGAGTTTTATAATTCTTTGAAATTAATAACCCCCCTCTGATATCAAAAGCAGTTTATTGATTACCTCTACACATTGCTCTAGGATAATAGGCAGTTATTACATATTTTTAGTCAGTTTGCCTACATTATTGTTCATGGTTAAGCAGAACTAACCTACATGACATAACTAAAGATTTGTTTCATCTTTGTATCAAACTGTTTCAAGGTGTATGATTTTTTAATTGTTTTTCAGTTTACTTTATTTTTTAAGGGAAATAATAAGAAAGGTTCCAAGCCGAGATTTGTACTCTGAAGATTCAATCATTAAAGTTTTCGCTCACTTTGTTAAAATGAATTGATGTAGTAAATTTTAGAATAACATTTATGAAGATTTTATTGAAAGGTTTATGCACCCAGTAGATTTATATTTATTGAGAAGTTGATATATCTATTATTCATCTCATATTTTTACACACTCTGGTCAATAATATATTATAAAGAAGACTGGTTTCGCTTTGTGATGAAAGGACGCGGTTTATTTTCCGATACATAAATTACTTTTCAGTTCAGTTGTAATGTCAATTAAATAAGCGGTTACACAAAACACAACCTGGAACTGAACTAGCGTACCTATATAGCCTGGAAGTTCTCTCACCTTTATTACTTGCAATTAGTCTTTGTGCCGAATATCCAGTTTATCAAAGGGTAACCCTTCGTATATTCTTGCTTGGGTTTATTAAAACTTTCAAATCGGTTACATCCAATGTATCATCTCGGTTTTCAGTTTTTTTTTTACCAAAGTCAGTTGTATCACCACCACCACCATTCCTTAAATAAGCATTATCATCATCACATATTATATTACTTCTTTTCACACAGGAAGTAATTACTTACTCTACTTAAGGGATCTCATCATATTTTATTATGACAACATATCAGAACATGTATAAACTAAAGGATACTAATACCCATACAAAAGGAAAACACTCAAAAAGTATATAATATGATAGTTCTTTAAAAATACATTTATTTTAAAATTAAGTGTTGCATAAAAAATTGTAATTTTTTTAAAAAGAAAAATTCTATGAGGCGGTTCACTCACGTAATAAAGAATAGGAGCACACTTAAGAAAAGTAATTTGTAATTCATTAGGTAATTTGTTAAAAACAAAAAGGTTTTTACGGAACTCTAGACTCAACCAAGGCAAATGTAAGTAAAAGGTAATATGTAACGTAGTAATGTAATTCCAGTATCATTAGTTACTTTTACCTGTGTGTTCCGAATGGTTAAGTTTTTCATTCGTTTTGGTTTTTGGGTTTCGGCTCCTCATCTTAAGCGAGTTACTTTACGGCTGAAATTCACTCACCGAAGAAAATCAAGTGGCGTGAGACGCTGCAATAAATCAAGATTTACAGGTGTTCCCTACTTGCGTTTGAAGTCTGAGTCTTTTAGCTTTAAGTGTGTATGAGATATTTTGTTTGATAGCTTTTCTGACTCAGCTAGACTTTAAGAACATGATATAACACAGAAAATGAGCTTCCCGTCTTAAAAACAATACATTTTAGATCATGATGGAATAAAAAGGACACATATTCGAGAGTAAGTTTAAGAGTTGTGTTACTTCCGTGCTTTGGAAATCACACGTTGTGTAAATCTTGATGATTAAAGTAGAGAAAACATTGTTTAATAAATGTATATGTGAATGTTTGTTACCACATACGAAGATCTATTACACTTTTAGAGCATGTTTCGTACTTTTAGTAATAATTAAACTTTGTGTTTAATTACTCTAGGTGTTTGTAAAAGTGCAAATCGCTCACCAGCATTTGGGCTCCTGCTGAGTGTTTTAGTTTATGACGTTTATTGGATAAAAAATTGAATTTCTTTACTACTACCTACACACTATATCCTTCTTCTTCTTATCATGATGGCATTTACATCCATTTCATATTATAGAATATTCTTTTACATCTGTTGCAAAGGAGATTTACGCAAGTATTAAAAACCATGAGCAAAAATTTGGTGTAAACACTAAGCATTGCAATTGCAAAGACCTTTCAACGTCCGAAACTCCAAGATATCGCTCAGCCTTATCTTAATGGTTTGTGACGACTAATCACAGGAAACTAGGAATGACCATGGTGTGTACATATAAATGTACTATATAGCATTTTAATATCTTTTGCCTTCAGAAATAAGAAAATCTTGAGGACGCCATGATAATGGTGAAATATGACCTGCAAAAACCCCAAGCATCCTTAAAACGCTAGTCTTTAAGCGTATTATTGGCCAACTATATCAAATTAAAGTACTCTTTTTAAACGTCCGTTTTATTATCAAGACAGTAATAGTGTTGGGTTGGCTGGTTACATAAAATAATCTGCACAATCAATTGTGACAAATTATACCCCTTGTACCAAACTGTTAGGAAGGTAGAAGGTAATAAAACACTTTTAATATTATATTCTATAGATACTAACTCCTACTAGTTTGTATTAATGAGAGACTTGAGTACTAAACCGTGGTTTAATGCTCGTGGTATGTGTGGTGTGAACTATTTAGTTAGTTAAGCAGGAATTCTGCAATCACCGGCATCAACCATCCGTCTATTATCCGTCTTGATAATATTATGATGAGGCTTCTATATTACGTACATACTTTATTACTACTGTTATCCTTTAAATCCTTGTAACAAGAATAAAGTAACATTTAACATTTAGGCTCAGCACTTCTACCCATTACAATTTATAGATAATAATAATATAAGGTGAAGGCAATTAAACGATTGAGTGAGAAAATTGTAGCGACCACAGTGATAGAACCCAAGTGGTAAATGAGAGTAATCAGGATACCACACACAGAATATTATGTCTCTCACCCACTTATATACATCACCCTACTATTGTTACATTTGCAAACAAAAACCATTCGAGTCAGTTATAATAATACGAGAAGGGATAGTTTTCTATGTATGTAGGTAATAATTTTATTTTGTGTACCGCCTAATTGGCAATTAGCAGGAAACATTTAGATCAAACCAGGAGATTTCTTGGAGATGAGAGATATTTAGCATTTTAGTATTTTTATCTTTGGTGATTTATGTATCCGCAATATGGCACTTATGCACTTTTACAAAAATACAGTATTTTAAATAGTAAAAAGTCTGCATAAGTTTAACAAGCTTGGGATTTCCAATTATTTGGAAAATGCTACTGAAAAAGTTTCGTACTCTTTGTGTGTATAAAAATACATATAATAATATTTCTTAATTTAATCTTCACAAGTTTATAAACTCTCGTCTACTACGTGAGGGGTCTTTGCCTTGTCTTTCTTATTCGGATTAATGCAAGTCCATCCTAAGGCTGTTTTAAAGACTGGTGAAACTCATCTCGTAATTAATAATTAGTTAAACAAGTTTTTGTTCTTGATTGGCTTCAGCAGCATTTTATACCAGAGCAGCAGGGCTCTTCTTCAGGACCATCTGGAATATGGATGAGGATGAGAAGTTAAAAGAATTAGAGTTATTTTCCATACTACCTTTTAAACAAGTATCTAGTTGTGCATATGCATCCTATATTATATATATGTAATTTCTATAATTAAGAACTATTTATTGATCTATCATTTGATCGTATAAATGTATATTATTTGAACTATTTCAAACCCAATCAACACCCTGTCTTCATAAATATTCTTTAGGTGACTGATTAACTTTATCCCACACAAATTACACCATTGAGCATCGATATGATTTTTAATCATTTTGTTAAATTTCATAAAGAATTTATAGATTATGTACCAAATTGCTTGAGGAGGAAAAAATTAATATTCACTTGATGAAGGAAACTGTATTCATCATCACTGCCCACTAACTACACTACTTCTGTGTATATTAATTAGCATATAATACTACTGGCTTACAACTAAAGAAGAAAAAAAAATTGTCTGTTTTCTCTACTACTGATTAAAAAACAAAAGCAGTTGTTGCTGCTATGAACTTTATTACGTGGCATTATTATTAAGTAGCGGAAGCTACTTTATGTGAATGCTCTGTCTGTCCGTCCGTCCGTCCG
>JAQGAA010001967.1:0-13903 GCA_034696425.1 Isotoma viridis | reverse complement strand
AAAAACCAGTTTCTTCAACAACTAATGTGAACGATACTAACAACACTGGTTATCCGAAGCAAACCCAAAATCCTGATAATAATTGTAATGCCTCAGTTACAGATCTCTTAACAATTCAAAGCAGAGTTGATACTTCTCAAGACTGCCAAAACGAATCAAGCGATGCAAATGCCAAATGTGAGCCAAAGAACAAACTGATGACATTTAACCAAAACAAGCCTCAATTGCTGGAATTTATTGAGCCAAACTGTACCAATACCTCAAATTCTGAACTGAGTCTACTTACTTACCCAAAAGAACCTTTAACTGTACAAAATACAAATTCCTCACACATTACAGTTAACAACAATAATGAGATGACAGCATCAGAAGAACTGCTAAAATATTCAAAAATCGATTTCCCAAACACTAATTTACCCCCTGAAGATGAAGACCAATATTTACGGACCAAATCAATCGACGGTGATAATAAACGCTTTGCTAAGAAAAAGAAAAGAAAATTAAAGGTGAAATCAAAAGATGCAGATTTACATTCAAAGGATAAAAATAAAGCAGAAACAAAACCCAAAGACCGAAATTCCCCATCCGAAAATTCAAAGGATAAATCCAATTTAGAGGGCGAACCAAATGACGGCGATCCCCAACTCTCAAATTCAAAATCCCCTAATCAATTAGGGGTGAAATCAACAAACGACGGATCCCGACCTGTAAATTCAAAGAATGCAAACGAATTACCAACGAAATCCAAAGACGGGGATTCCGAACACCTAAATTCTAAAGATGCAAGCAACTTAGTTACAAAATCAAACGACGACGGGTCTCAGCATGGAAATTCAAAAAATGCAAACAAATTAAAGACGAAATCAAAAGATGGTGATCTCCAAGACGTAAAATCAAATGATGCCATCGAATTAGGAATGAAATCAAACGACGGTGACCCCCAACTCATAAATTCAAATTATGGAAACAACATAAAAGCAAAATCAAAAGACGGGAATTCAGAACTTGTGAATTTAAAGGATATAAATAAATTAGGAGCGAAATCGAAAGACTGCGATCCCCAACCCATAAAATCAACGGATGCAAACGAATTAGGAATGAAATCAAAAGTCGGGGATTCCCAACCCCAAAATTTAAAGGATGCAGATGAATTTGAAAAGAAATCAAAAGATATCGATTCCGAACGCGCAAATTCAAAGGATGTAAATAAATCAGTTGCGAAATCAAAAATCAGAGATTGTGAACCTGAAAATTCCAAAGATCCAGATAAATTAGTTGCTAAACTAAAAGACGGTGATTCCCAACCCCAAAATTTAAAGGATGCACAAGATAAAATTACAGAATCTCTCAAACACCCTATTGAAACACCTGAAGTGTTCACTAATAAGCGAGATCCTTTGGACCACAATACTGAACAAGCTGAAACCAATTTGGTTGAAGATGATTACAAATGCATTCAGTGTGGTGAAAACTTCGAGCACGCTTGGCTTTTAAGGCGTCATCAAAAAACTCACACTTCCCCTCAACGGACTAGATACCTGGAAAGTGAGTTCATAGACATTGACTGTCCCGTATTGTATGAACTTGAAGGGAGAAGGGGGCGAAAAAGAAAAATCACTGACAATAGAAATGAATTAAAACAGAAGAAGGAAAAATCTCTCTGCATGAATGAAGTTCGCGATAAAATCCCCGCAGATAGCCTAATTAGTACTACCGGTAAACATACTGTAAAACCTACAAAAGTAGAAGAGCTTGATAAAAACCCCACACAGAAGCAAAATCCGGATGAAAACGGAACGCTTGAACCAAAATTTGAAGTGGTCCCAGCAAAAACTAAACCCCTACTACCATTACTCAGTACCTCTATAATCAATCAACCAGAGTCAGATTCAAAACCAAAACTTATTCTCAAGCTTACAAGAATTCCTTCACTTTCAGATGACTCGGATTTAAAAAGGAAATTCATAAAATCCTACAAAATTCCAAAGCTCAGTAAGAAAGAACCAGTAATTTCAGCCCGAACTCAAACAACAAATTCTCATTTATTTTTTGAAGGTTTCTGTAAAATTTGTGGGGTTGAAAGTTCTTTTGATTCAGCAAAAACATATTATGTTAATAACAACTCTGCAAAATCTTATTCATGTCTGACTTGTGAGGGGGATTTTACTGAGGCGGAATGGCCAAGTCATGATGTCAGTTGCTTTACAGGTGAAGAATTTGAAGTAGGTCATAAGTACCGAATTGAAGAAAAAGGGTCAGAAGTAAAAACAAAGGAAGCTATTTATGGTATTCAAAAGAAACGATGCTTTATTTGTATTCAGTGTTTTAATGTTATGTCCACTTCAGCATGTTAATGAGTACGGATAAGAATAAAATTACTGTTAATTTAATTTTTTTTAACTTAAAATTTCTAAATTCATAAAGTTTTTATACCCAGTTCAGTTATTACACAATCATTGTAGAGTAAAACTGTTTTTTTTAACTTAATATATTTATAATAATGTACAAATTTGAAAATGTTTATGATTCAAAACAAATGTGCTAAACGGTCACCATATTGTTTAAGAATTTTAAAACATATATTTTGAAGTTTTGGAAATATTCAAGATTAAATAAACAATTCGTAAGTGTCATATTATCATTAATAATGACTAATAAATTAATGTTTTATGCAAATACAAGTGTGATTATTATTCATTCAGAGGTTTATTTTATTCCACCAGGCCCAATATTCATATAAAATGATTTCTTAGTTTACATATTTTTTTATTCCAATTTTTCTGAACCGTATGATCCCATGAATCATTTTTTTTTGCTTTGTGTTGTTTGTATTAAATTGCAGACATTCTTGGTTATTTGTGGAATTGTAATTTTTTGCACTCATACTAAAATGCTTATAATAATTGTTTCTAGTTCTTTCATACACATAAAAATAAAGATTCTTTTTATGGAAATTCTAGACATGCATTTAATGACGGCTGTATTCCCAAAAACTATTATTAAACTAAACAAGTATTACTGGAATCGGAAATGCATATAACTTTTAGAAAGACTTTCTTTCTTTCACTAACTTTCACTAAACAGTTTCAATACACCCCAACGACTCGGACCAGTCTCATCTTTTACTCTGAAAAATAGTGAGAAATACAATACTACAGCATAGTGCATAGGCGGTTGGCTGAGCGGCTGACTGACACTGATTTTCTGTTTCTGTTGTTTTGTGCAAAGTGAAAAAATGTATGGGGTTGATTGTTGAAAAGTCAACAATCAATAATAAAACAAAAATTGTACGATAATTAATTGCTCAATTGTTTGTTTTTTGTTACTAATATTTATTTTTGCAAGTTTGTTTACTGTTGAAAGTTTGAGACTTGAGAATCTGACGTAAGGACATTTTTTGTAATTGCAAAATGCAAATTGCGAATTCTGAATTAAAACAGTTTAAACCAATCAATACTTTTAATACTTAATAATCATTACACATTAACTTGAATTGTTGACTGTGACTTTAGTTTAGAAAGGAGACGGCTGGAAGAGAATGTCTAATTCAAGCTCCAAATACGGTGGTGCAGCATCATTACGCCCGAACCCGGTATTCATGTTCCTACCTGGTGGGGCCCGTCACGGATCCCGAACTGTATTTTCAGTCCAAGGTCCTACAGAAGCAGACCTAGAGAAAGCATGGAAAGAAAGCAGGCGGATGGATAACTCTTCTGGCTCAACAGGGTCACCAATTAAAAAAAGAAGTCGTCAACCTCCCTTACCTTTCAGATTGCCTACAGAAGATGAAGAACGACAAGCGATTGAGCGAGGTATAGATGGTCCTTCTTCTTGTGGAGGAGGGGGTGACATTATAATGATGAGTCCTCCAATGAGCGTATTGAAACCTCAACCTTTGTACGTAAAAAGACGAAATCTGGATTCGAAAACTGTGACATTTAATGCAATCAATAGGCTTTTTAATTATGCAACTGGAGGTCGGAATGGGTCGGAACAACCTGAATCTAGCCGTATTAATTGACATTATAATGATGAGTCCTCCAATGAGCGTATTGAAACCTCAACCTTTGTACGTAAAAAGACGAAATCTGGATTCGAAAACTGTGACATTTAATGCAATCAATAGGCTTTTTAATTATGCAACTGGAGGTCGGAATGGGTCGGAACAACCTGAATCTAGCCGTATTAATACTCGATCAGATAACCCTGTAAGTAGATTTCAATCATCCTTTTTAAATTATCCTAAATCTTAGTTTTAAGAACTCATTTAATCGTTATGTCCTTTATTCAATATACAGAAAGAAATTACAGCAGCAGAAATAGAAAAATGTTTGAAATGGATTCGAGGCATCGCCCCCGACTTATTTTGGACACCGCTGAATAGATTCGACAAGACTTTACTTGATGAGTGGAAATGTTTCGAAGTAGTTCATCATGCAGTGACAACAACAGCATTTAAATTTGTGTCTTTAGTCGAAAAGATAATGAAACCCGGTGATTATTTAAAGTGTGGTGGTAGGAAACTCGATGCAGTTAAATTTCTGTGTCAAACTATCACAGGAGTGTTACTTTCTGCAGATAAACAAAGAGACATTCCATATGGGGTTGCTGAAGAACTTATAGAAAAATTTTATTCATGTGGTTTTCGAGCTTTAATGAAGATAAATGAAGGACTGACATTGGATTTTTCGGATGATGCAATGGAAGTAGATCCCCTTGATGCTTACGTCTGTGAAGGTTGCTCTGAAAACCCGTGTGTGTGTTCAAAAGTCGCACATTTATTTGCAGAGGCTAATTTGTAAGATTATTTTGAAAACTGTGAAAGAATTGTGTGTATTTAATTGTAAGTCAAGTAAAATATTTAGTATATAACATAAGGTTTTTTAATGTTTTAGAGCAATGCAAGGTCTTGGGCTGATGGACGAGTTGGCTGGGCCAAGGCTCTATTCCGTAGTCAGAAGAGAAATGGCAGCTAAAGTCGAAGAAGTCGGCACTGACTCAGTTGACTCATCTCATACCGTAGCGTTTAGAAAAGTAAGAAGTACTAACCCCTTAATTTCTAACTTTCTTTCTAACTAATTTCTAACGATTTCCCTGAAAAAATCAAAAACTAACTGATTTATGTGCATAGTGGTTGAAATCAAGAGTCACTCCTTGGATACATACAATCTACCCACATTTAAAGTGTAATGATTCTAGTGCTGATAAAGTAAGGATGAAGGAAGATTTTCAATTAATGATGGTGGAAGTTTATGGAAAAGCTATAATTAGAAATTTATTTACTGTCGTCATTGGTAAGTAAACATTCTTCCAACGAGCACCGGGGAGCACGTCAAAAAATTAAAAAAAACGAATTTTATTGATTAATTCACAAGTTTAATTTATCACAGAATTTCCTGACTCTCAACCGATTCTAGATGATTTAAAAGTCTGTATGAAACAAGTAAATCTACGTAATGATCTTGTTTCAAATCTTAAATCTTCACTAGAAAGAAGATTATTAAACGCTGGAGTTAATACTAGCGATGTGCTAGAAGCATATGTATCTACAGTACGAGCTTTAAAGTATATTGATACTAGTGGAATTCTTGTTCAACTTGTAACTCCTCCTGTTCGGTAAGTTTAAGAAAGGTTGCTCAAAAAGGTTTAAATGGATCGTTATTGACGTCATAATGTTTTGTTGTTAATTTGAACTGTCATAATTATCGTGCAGAGAGTACCTGAAACATCGAGATGAAACCGTTCGAGTAATTCTTGTTAGTCTCACAGAAGAATCTGGAGAGCTTTCAGATGAACTTGCAAGAAACCCAACTAATATAGATAAAAAATGTAAAGTTAACTTAGAAAATTGGAAAACGTGGGAACCTGGTATGTATTTCTATTTTATAATAACTAATTTACTGTCGTATTTTGTCTTCATCGGAAGGTCTATAAAGTTATCTTCTAACTCTCGCTATTACAGATCCGATTGATGTGCCAAAGGACAGACAGAATCTACGAAAATCAGATCTCATTGAAGCCTTAGTATCCATTTATGGTTCAAAAACAGTTTTTATTGATGAGTACAGAGCTTTATTGGCAGATCGATTATTAAAACTTCCTAAACCTGGATCAATAACTCGGGAGATTAAATGTCTGGAGTTGCTGAAGTTAAGGTTGTATATTATATGCATTTTGACGATATTATTTTCTTCAGTTAGACTGATGAAACTTTTGTGTTTGTGTGCTTACAGGTTTGGTGAATCAGATCTTCAAAAATGTGAAGTTATGCTAAAAGACGTTGCAGATTCCCAAAGATTGAACACTCGGTTTTATGAAGAAGAGGGTGCAGTGTTAGCTAATGAGGTATTTTTCTAACTGTTTCTTAATATATATGAAGTGCATTCATGCGGAAATTAGATATTTATTGAGAATCTGTCTTTTTAATGGTTTAGGCCGTTCATGTAACAGGCTTGGTGGTTTCGGCTCAGTTTTGGCCTACTCTGAAACAAGATGAAGTTGCGCCTCCCAAGCCAGTTTTGGAAGCACTGGAAAAATATACGAAAGCTTTTGAGATGATAAAAGGCAACCGAACGCTAGAATGGCAGAAGCATATTGGAACTGTGGAGCTAGAGATTGAGCATGGAGGTGCTACGGTTCCGTTTTCTGTATCGCCTGTTCTAGCAACTATCATTTATCACTTTCAAGAAAAAGGTATGTTGAAAAATAAGCGTAATAACTGAAAAGTTAATCTTCTTTAGCTAACATACTTAGCGATTGTAAATATTAGAAAAAACTATAATCTCGTTTAATTTCATAGAGAAGTGGAATTTGAGTGACTTGGCGAAAGCTACTGGAACCTCATTAGCTTTGTTACCAAATCGTTTAGGCTTTTGGGTTTCAAAGGTAAGCTTAGAAATATTATGGTATGGAGTATTTCATTTTCTATAATTAAATGTAATATTTGACGTATGATGTAATGTTTAAATCGGACTTAAGGGAATCGTCGCACACGTAGGCCAAGGAATTTATGCTCTGTCCGATACCGTAAGCGAAGGCTCACATGCCACTGGAGTTATTCCTAATAAGTACGTTGAAGAAGGCGAGAGCGACAGCCCAATGACTTCTACATCATCTCAGCGTGCAACTGAATTGCAGGTTAGAATTTTAAGATCCTGACGCAGTATTAGAAACTTCCTCAGTTATGTAAAGAGTGAGATGTTTGGTTAATTTGGTTTTTGTTTGAAACTTTGCAGATGTTTTGGTCTTATATTGAAGCTATGCTAACAAATTTGGAGTCACTTCCCCTACCCAGAATACACTCAATGCTAAAATTGTTTGCTACTGTAGAATGCAGTTCTGACGAGCTTCAAAGGTTCTTAGATGAAAAAGTATCACAAAATCTATTAGTTTATTCTGCTGGACAGTATCAACTTCCAAAATAAGATGATTAATTATAGAGAGCAAGACTGGAAATGTTATATATAATAATTGTTTTAGAGTAACAGTTACAAGTGATCTTGAAGTGATGAACACTTCATGATTATTGTACTAATTGGCGTAATTGTGAATTTGTTAATCGTGAAATATTTTTTATGTTTTGTGGTTAGATTAAAAGCGCAAATCTTATGCGTATAATATTTATAAACTAAGAATTTCGAAATTATTATTTATTTATTTGAAATGGTCTAACTTCTATCAATTTATATAAAAATTAACCTAAGCTGAAGTTAAAATTTATGTTTTCGGCGGTGGTGCAGTTTTTCTTGACAATTCCTGAATACATCCCCGTGCTGCGTGTTTGTTAAGATCATTTTTGTTGAGATAATTCATTCCACATCTTGCACAGCTATGCAAATTGGCAGGGCGTTCTTCTGTATGCAATTTTTCATGGTACTCAACTTCGTACAATTTTGCGAAGGGTTTTCCACATATTCCACAAATGAACGGCTTGAGACCCCAATCAATAGCAGGATCTTCAGCTTCTTCAAGTTTTCGAGTGAAGTAGTTGTTAAGCTTTTTAGTAGTAAAACGTCGCTGTAGCGCATGGACCTCCTCATGGATATTAAGTTGTTTCTTTGTCGACACGGTTTGGTGACATTGTGGGCAAACGAGTGGAGTGCTGTCAGGATTTGTACACTGATGAACATAAAATTCAGTCCAATGTATTCGAGTAGCTGAGCAGAATTCACAAGCATAGAAAGCTTCATCTACATGTATTTGTTGTTTATGCTGATCAAAAACTGACTTTGTGGATAAGACTAATCCACATATTTCACACTCAAAATGTCCATGTTCTTCTTCTTCAATTTCAATATCGGTTGTAGTAGCTGATGTGGACCCTCCCGCTGCGAGTAGCTCTTCAAATTGCTCTAGTTCTACAACTTCTACGCTATCTGATGTTGTCACACATACTTCTACGCCTTCTGGAATGCATCTAGATAAAAACAAAACAATATTTTAGAGAAATGCAGGATTCACGATACGGATAATGAAGTCCAGCTATTCCTGCATAGCTCTAACATAACGTCTAACGTAAATGTAACTTACAATTCTAGCTCTTGTTGATCAACGATTTGGGCATCCATAACTAACTCTAATAACTCTAATGGTTTTTCAGTTTTTAAGTGACACTCCAAGGCCTCCACCTCGTTTAAAGGTTTCCGAACACTGGACGAACAATTGGAGTTATAGTAAAATCAAGACAATCCACAATCCACACGACTCGATTCTGAAAATGAATACTAACTTATAATATGCAAATGAAATGAGAAATGGGAAATATGTGATATGCGTAATGTAACTCTGAACTCTGATTTCTCGACAACCTCAAACGCTGCAAACTTTGAACTTACTTCCCACTGTACAGCGTCAGGGTCAGCTGCAGCGTCGTCGACTTTACAGATATTATTCGAATACTACGAAGTATTAACTTCTGTAATTTCAAATTTCGACCGATTTGATTTCCACCAGCAAGCAGCTTCTTCCAACCTCTAGGCAATTTTAAACTCCCGCGTTCAAATTTTTCTTTCTAAGTATTTCTAAAGTTAAACGAAAACGTTAAACGTTTTTGAAAGACGTTAACGTCAACGTCAACGTCAACTTTGATATGAAACAAAGATTTTTCATGAAAAAAACAAAGATAAAGTTTAAAAAATATCTTACGGAGGGAATATGAGTGAAATTATGATGATAAATAAATTTAGTAAATTCACCTTGCACTTTCCAAAACCAAGACTTTACTGTGTAATCGCCTGACACAAATGCTTAGAATTTAGGTGGAAACTTCGTCTCACACACCAACCTTCAAAACACAACAGAGGCAAATACTTCACCACTCTTTAGTCTTATTTACAACTCCACTCTGACTCGCAGTTGCAATAGAAGTGAAGCTGAAGACAAAGACATGAGGTAAAAATATGATGCTGATAATGGTGAATCCTGACAACTGATGAATTGAAAAGTAAACTTTCAAAAAAGACTAAAAGTTATTGAAATTACATTACAACTTGTAATTTACACGACATTTTACACATCAAACGTCAATGAAACAACGTCAAGCGTCGAGTCGACCGGTTTCGGTTATTATAAAATTTTCGTGACTAGTCAGTTCCGATTTTCCTTCTAAAAACGTTAATTAAATAAATGATTGATTCAGGAATTACGATAAAATAAAATTCTTCAGGTAACTTAACCACAAACGGGTAATTTTTTAATTATGCTTGGGTAGCTTTTTTGAGTAAAGTATATGAATTAATTCTAATAATAAATATCACAGAATGAAATATATATGATTATTTAAAGATTTCAAGTTAATTTTTATTTTACATTAAATTCGATTTCTGATTCCTTTTTTTTTGAAGTTGCATTTACTATTTTATTGGACTTGTAAAAATGTGGTTTCAACATGGTTTTAATGTTTTATATTGTTTATCTTTAAAAATGATAAAGATAAAGATAAGAAATTTTTAAGGAATTAATTTATTATAAACCATAAAGTATGACCGCATATGTTATTTTTCATTCAACATTTACTTTAATAAATTATTCTTATACCTAACCTAAAAAAACCCTAAAAAACTTAACGAAGACAACAGGTACGTTTTCAGATTTTCAGGTATGTATAAGATTTGTAGAAGAGTAAGAACCAGTAAGAAGAGATGATTAGTTTGAGGCGTTTGAGTATAACTTAAACTGCAGATAGATCTGTAGGCTCATCAGGGGTATTCTCCATAAAAGCTTCAATAAACTTCAAGACTTCCAAATACATACTACTTTCATAAGATTTAATTGAAATATTTGAAATTTCATCAACCAGTTTGATCTTCGTGACTTGTTCACCAGTTTTTCCTTGTCCCTCCCAAAGAGCAATAGCGTCTCTAGCTTGATCTCGTAAGGATTTCAAAGTTTCATACCGCTTCTTAAGACCTTCTACCTTTTTCGTCATACTTTGAATATTTTCGATCATGGTTTCTACTTTAGAGAACTTTTTGTTATTCACATTAGAATGCTTTTCGCAAGAAATGTCAATTGATGAGATTTTGATGTTTTCCCCACGCCTTGAAAATATTGACCAAAGTTTGTGGATCAACTCTTGAACTCTGGAAGATTTCCCAACTTCTTTTTGATAGGAAACTGCTGATGATGCCTGACCTTGAGATGTGACTTTACCTTGAATCTTAGCTCCAGCATGTTGGTTGAATTCGATTGGAAAAGGCTTGGCGAGCTGTGTGCCCTCCTGAAACTAGATTTATTAATTTATTTTAGATTTTTAGGTTTCTAATGAGAAACAGTTTTTCCGAGTTATGTAGAAGAGACAGAAATGTATGCATGGCATATATTATACCTAATTACTATGAGCAATCGGCTAATGATAATCAAATGTTTATGAAAAAGTTAAATACCTTGAGGGACTGATTGCCAATCGCTGTGTGTTGGATGAGCCGAAAATCTTGAAACGGAAGATACGAGTATCCCTTCGTTAATGTAGGAACCAACTGTAAATGTTGGACCCTCATTGTCTGACCAAATTTGTAGATCACTGGGGTAAATTAAATTAAAGCTTGCAAGATTTCAACAAGCTTATGGCTGTTCTCATGTAGTTACTTCACTACTTTACTCAAACAATAGGAGAATTAGCAGTACAAAATAATACTTTTGCTTTTGCACTTAAATAATTTTGTGTTGGGATGTTTGGTATGAATGAATTGATTTTGAGTCTCGACCTGGTATCAACTATTTCGATAGAACTGTGAAGTACGGACTGATTTCTGAGATTTTGTTGTACTGTAAGACTGTCTTGGCCTGAAATTAAAACGCGTAATTTGTTTTTGATATTTCATCATGAAAAATCCTATGAAGCAAAACGAATTGAAGAATAGATTTTTGTGGTGAGATGATGCAACTTATGACTCGACTTATATCAGCAATGAAGATTTTGTTTTTTAATTTTTGAAAATGAACGCTAAAGGTTATTCGAAATGTATGAAATGTGATAACCAATTTCCGTAGTAAGCTATTTTTTATAACAAAAATTTCAGTCGCTTAAGTGTTTTTATGATTTTTTTTCAATCCTTCAATTTTTCCAAATGTTTTATTTTAATGAGCGTAATGAAACTTTAATAATTTTTGTAATATTTGAAAAAATTAATTTTCAATGTCAATGCTAAATTTGATTTATTTCTAAAGTGAGGTCGTACAAAGTCCAAACCTAGATAGATATGTATATTTAACAATATAAATACCTATAGCCAGCTTTGTTCATCTTAAAATATTATGTTTATTTGTTAGTTAAAAATGCGTACAAAAGCGTACAAGATCTGAAATAAGAAAATCGCCCTAAAACTTTCAATTGAATTAGTCTAGGGAGCTAGAACAAAAATCAGTCTCTATTTGACAATCGAATACACCATAGAAATACTATTACTAGAATACACGTATAGTTTTTAATCCAACAAAGGAAAGGAAATAAAAATAAAATTACTATACAAAACTACTTTAACTATATTGCAAATTTTGCAAGACTACATCCTAGGATATACAAATATACGTCGAATTAACCTTAATTTAAGGACGATGAGATAAACGATTTATTGTAACTTGTTCCGGCGATAACGTATTTTCTTAACCTCTATTTCCTAACCCAAGCCAACTGACTTTGGACTTAAACTACTTTGCACCTGCCTCAACAGATATAGGTATTTCTGTAGGTTTCGAAGCTTCCACTTCCGGCAGAGGTGCTTCAATTGTAAGAATCCCATCGGGTGTGAACAAACTCTTGATTTCTTTAATGTTTACATTCTCCGGAAGGGTAAAAGATCTCTCGACCTCTTGGTATATTCTTGAGTGTCCATCCTCAGATTTCTTGTCAACCTTAGCCTGAATAGTCATCACTCGATCCTTAAGGGTAACTTTAATGTCTTCTGGATTGAGACCAGATCCAACATTCATTTTGACTGTGTATTTGCCCTTTTGTTCCCCTGGAATAGTTTTTGCTTCAATAGAAGGGGAAAGTCTGCTTGTCATGGATGAGCATGGTTCAAAAACGCTATGAATTCGAAATGGGGATCCAAATCCAAAGTTTTTGAAGGCTGAATTCATTTCTTCTTCCATTCTGGAAAATGTTCTTTGCATATCTTCCATCTGTTTTGACATGTCCACCAACGCATGACGCCTTGGGGAGAAGAAAGTTCTACTGGGGGCTGCTGAGAACTGTGCCCGTACCAAAGGAATCAACGCTCTGTTGCAGCGATACATGTTTGCAATTATAGGTCCCGTATTTTGAACTACCTAAGAAATTAAAGAAGCAACAAAATCGTGTTACGCTTTGCTTTTGGTTCCGAAGATAAATAAAATACAAAATTGTATGTTAAAAGTTTTTAGTAAAAAAATAGTAAAAATCCTGTCTCAAATTTCTCAAAAAATGTAAAAATCTCAATTTCCCCAATCTTACCTTTAAAACAAGTGCAGGATGCTTCCCGTTGACAGAAAATGTTCCTTTTTTGTTGTCCAAGTCCAAGAGCTTTAAAAAGTGACCACAGTTTAAGATATCAAGGTAATTTTACCTTGTTTGTTATTTATACGCTTTTGATCTGAATAATTATACCAAATAATGACACCCAAACTGCTTGGTTGGCACACAATAACTGATAAACCGAATGTTGTCTCACATTCATATTTATAGTTTCTGGTGTTGCAAGTCAACCCAATGTTTTCATCACACCACAATAAGCCCGTTTCCCCGTAAGTTCTCGTAAATTCATGAACCTATGCCAATATGTATGCAATGGAGTTGTTTCATTTTTTATGGAACTTTCTACATGATTCCAAGCACGTTAAAGAGGTCTTTGGGATATCTTCCAGTGTATTTGAGACTAAGTTTGGATTCGGATTTTGGTAGATGATAATGTTATATTATATGACTCACATTGTCGAATCGTAACCCTCGGGTTTTCTGCTGGAAATGGAATACTCGAAGCCGAATATACCATCCACAACATTGCTTAAACCTTTTTACTTTACATTGGAAGATCTCTAAAAACTAGTCCACCACCACCTCTAAAAAAACCCTCTTCACACTATACTTCTCTACCCTGACATTCAACTATTGGACACTGCTAGGATGAATAAAAAATTTCTAATGAATGCGCCCATGATTCAAAATCTTGTGTATTGGAATATTTAGAGTATCATCAGGGTGTTGAGCTTTCAAAATTTTATCCAAAATTTTCCCTTCAAGCCTTCAAAATTTTGAAGACTTAATAAAATTGCAAAGAATGAAGATATAGCAATAAAAGTATTTTTTATTGATCTCAAAACATTTGGTTAGTGCCACTAGGTTTTTTCACAGGAGAATATTTTTGGCACTAACCAAACAAAACAAAACCATTTTGCCATTGTCACTGTCTCTTACTTAAATTGTTTA
>JAQGAA010001966.1:0-13904 GCA_034696425.1 Isotoma viridis | reverse complement strand
TAGTAGAATGACGACAAGCCTTTGAGACATTGGCTACAGTAATAATTAGTAGGTGAAAGAGTAGAGGAAGCAGAGAGAGAAGTCTTAGTCTTGATCTTGGATGAAGAATTATCAACCCATGAATTGTCATCAAATATCACACTGTTAGATTGCGAATGTACACTAAAATATATGAAAAAAGAATTTGCCCCTTTATTATTAGTTTGAAAGCTAATTTTAGATAGAAAAATATTACGACTTCTCAACTTTGTTAAATCTTGTCCTGAAATGGATTTAAAGAATGAAGGTAAAGGCAAATTAAAAGAATAATATGCTATGCATTCTTCAGCTCTCTGCTTCCATAAAGTTTCTGCATGCTGAATGAAACAATGAAAGCTTCATGAAAATGAAATATTCACAGCCTAAAGCCACACGCTGACGCTACTCTACTCAAGCATTAATATCAGAAAATTAAATAAAAAATAAAAATGGGTTATACAAGGATTACGGCATTCGGCATTACGGTAGACTAGTACCTACTATAAAGAAAAGGCATGCGTTGATGCAGATTAAACTATAATGCTGTTAGAAATCAATTATGTTTTTAAAGGCTTGGCGTTCCAATTACAAGTACAACATGAGCGGTTTAGAACGCTAATTATTGTAACGTATATTCAAATACCTCTGCACGAATATCCCAGCACTAACGAAGAGTTTGATTACTTCAGTAAGTAAGACAGCCATTACAGTATTGTACGCATATCCTTGATGATTAGATGTTTGCGATGCAGTTACTAAGATTCCTGTTTAAAACAAAAGATTTAGCAATTTGTGAAATACACTAAGCATTTTATTTGCGATATGAATACCTTGGTTAATAAATAGGGCCATGTATAGGATGAAAATAATGAAAGACCAACGAGTTGGAAACAATTCGCTCCATCCCTGATTCTGACTCTTGATTTTATTGGCCATGACTTAGGTGACCAAGTGTTATTGACTAGTGTCTAGAGTGACTACTGTTTCTGACCCAAGGTATTTTTTAAAGAGTTCAGAAGTGGTGAAGGATTTTTGTATTAAGTTAGTTGAATTTGTCCGTATCAGGTTACGTCCGCATATCCGACAATTTCACATAACGCATTCTTCAAAGTTCTTCAGTAAATCGAATATTCTTATCTAAACTCTGGACTGTGTCTGGTCTTGGCTAGTTGAATACTTGCTGGCAGGTTGGCACCTTTTTCCGTTAAGGTTTAGGTCAAGGTCGTCGTCGTCTCACCGTTTTTTTCGGCTATTTCTTTAAATATTTGATAACACACAATGATTTACTAGTTATAAAAAACTAATTCTGCATAGTGAAATAATTCTTCCTGTAAGACATTAGGGAGCTTATTTTAAGATTATTTTGGCGAACCTAAATTAGTTCTTGTATGAAACGTCTATTATGTTTATATCTACAATATTTGGTATATTAGTAACGGTTCTAAGCTACCTGCATACTTTATTTATAGCGTTCTTGTTTCAAATAAATGATAATTCCTTTATAAATACTTGTTTTTGTGGTTTGTGGCTTGTTACCTCGCTCTTGTGCCTCATGAGGGTGAGAAAACTGGAGTAATATTCTCTCAAAAGGTTAATCGGTGTGTACTAATTGCACAATTTTTATTATTCTACACATTAAATTCTGCTAATATTGCTCAATTAAGAACTAGTTTATGCTCCGACTAGCTTTTTAGGTTTACTCCCACGAACATGTTCTTGATCAAATACTAAAACGAAAAATTTAATCTTAATCTGGGGTTAATGGAATAAAAAAAATTCAAAGAAACAAACAAACGTAAATCTGAAACAAGCCTTAGAAAAAATGACAATAAAGTGAAAACTCTAAAGTCAAGTTTCAACGGTTCCTAAAATAATTAAATTGTGCTGTTGAAAGTTATTTAAATTGTAATACAAGGATTATAATTTACATTTATATGCGTGTTTCGCTGTTTGAATTTAATTAACAATAAATTAAAATATCATTCAATGTTTTTTTAAATGCCAACGTAAACTAGACATGCAACATGCAAAAGAACTGATGATATTATTATAATGACAAATAATATACTAATATACAAGGCAAATTGTAAAATTAATTCATAATATTATTATAAATTAACACAAAAGTAACGCTAACGCTAGTACTACGCGCAACGCGCATACATTGTTAAGCTCACATTCAATGAATCTCCTACTCCTATCCATACTACAAGAACACAACAATACAATTAAATCTTTGCAACAATACAATGAACAAAGAAAGAAGCATATAGACGATAATTGATAATGAATGCAAAATTTTTTAAACAATTAAGAGTTAGACAGAAGAGTAAGAAACAAGTACACCACGACAAAGTAAAATAATAAAGCTACGTTTTACAATACAACAATGCTATGAAAAATTACGACCTGGGCTCAGCAGGAAGATTCCTAGCTGGATTCGGACTAATGAAGCAGATTACATGATTTCATTTCTAGTTAATTTTTAAGCTTTTTAAAGTAATAATAAAATAAAGGGTTTCCTTTTGATAATTTTAACATGAATTCAAATATCAAATATTTTCAATGATTACTATTAACCGACGTTCCTACTTCCTGTTCCTACTTTCTCTCTAACCTAACGCAGGTTTAGGCATTATTTGTATAGTTTGTATGTATAGTTCCAAAGTTGTAAGCTTGATATTACATTCTGTCACAGTTCACAGTTACATTTGCAAAAAATTTATCAATATGAAATCATTACTTACACACTAAATATTTACGAGTGTTTGTATTAAATGTGCTATTTATGGCTATAACAAACCAAATTATTACATTTGACTGTGCTATTTCAATGAATATAGACTTCAGATTCAGACTGACTAACTGTGAACTGCATTTAACTTTCCAATTAATTCACAGCTCCCTTGTTGCTTGTTTCATTAACTTTTAATGAATTGACTTTTGTATTGTTGACTTGCTTGTTCCTTGTTGCATGCTAAATAATTTGGTGGACTATAGTGAGGGTGGAGGGCATGTGGTGCGTAACTGTGTCAACTGTATCTGTATGAGATATCTTGAGGTGAAGTGACACGGAAACCGTCCAGATGACAGTTTGACAGTTGGGTTTAGATTTCCAGTCCTAATAACAAGTCAGTGCAAACTACTAACGGTTGACGGTGCAAACTATGAATTGACCATTAAGTCAATTTACTGTGCTTGTGCTGCCCTTGTGTCTTGACTGTCAAATTTCAAAAAATATCAAATATGAAATACAGAAATATGTATAACTGTCAACAGTCAGTAAAACTGCAAAAATAATTTGCAAATACTTTCTAAATTACAAATTAAAACGGATGCCTTTGGCTTTGGCGACTTTGGCCTATAATATAGGTTCACATTTTGTTATTCGTTTGTATTCGTTTAAAAATTGAAATGCAACAAAATTTGCATATTTATTGCTTGCATAGAAAAAGATGATCAATTGTGTTTTTTTACCTTTTTTACTTCGTATCATGTCGCAGCGACTAGAACTAAATCAATTTAAAAATTAATGTATAATTAATGCAAATTTGCAAATACTAAATACAAAATACAATTTTAATGACATCGAAGCTTGAATTTACCGAGTAGAGAGTGTAGACTGTAGACAGTCCATACTACACCAATTTTTACTGCATTGCACATTGCTGCATGTAGTATTATTGTGTATTGCCGAAGATATAGTTTTATTATTATGTTGGTATAATTTGTGCATAGAAAAACCCGAGTCCTACCTCCATATATCATCATGTGTTTTGGGACTTTCACTGCGGTTTCCTACAAAATGTTTACAATCCAATTCAATTCCCAAAGTTTAATGCTGAAAAATTAAAGTATTTTGTATTATTGGGATTATTTTGGGAAGTGTAAATTCAGAAAAGGTTGTAGAAAATTTTAGTTTTTGGGTAAGGGTTTTTAAAACTTCTTCTTTTTAATACTATTTCTAATTTTTTTGTCTGATTAGTTAATCCGATATTAATGCGGCGTTTAAGTTATTTCCTCTATTATTGATTACTTGTATGTTTTTATTTTTTTTAATTTCTTTAGGTAGTGCTGCCCGAAGGAGAAACATTTAGGTAGCAGGTTAGAGGCCAAAGAGTTCATCGTCACAATGCCTCAGATTCCCCTTTCCTTGGACTCGTCGAGTGCAGGTCCCATACCGAGGAAATGGCACGATGGTGGTGAAACCTCTCGTCGCCCTCGATTTATAACTGCATTTCAAGGAGCCGACGATGAGAATTTTATTGACAGGACCATCACCATCTCCAGATTCACAGGGGTGGCTGCAGGGTACTTTTCTCTTGCAGATATCGTTCTAATGCCACATAAGGTGAGAAAGAGGAATCAGAGACTATTATTACTAAATTGATTGAGCTTCGCTGTAAATCAAGTTGTGTATTGACACCATGAAATAATTTGTTGGTTATTTTTAAGGGAGGTATACCAACCGCCCTTACAAGGATTAAATGGTGGTCTATACCATTTATTGGAGGTGGAATTGCTTATACTGCCACAGTAAATTTGGTATCTGGTCTGAGGAAAAAGACAGACCAAACGAATCATTTCATCGGTGGCCTCGCTGTTGGTGCTGTTCTTGGAAAGCATGGTAGGTCTTCGACTTTGAACATTGTTAGTACTTAATTTCACTTAAAGTTAAACAATAATTGGATTGGTATTGCTTTTTTTAGTAAAATCCGTTCAACTTGGTGTTGTGATGGGTCTTGGAATTGGGCTTTTGGGAATGGCCTTCAAAGACTCTGTAATTAATGGGTATGAAATTTGGCCAATTATACCCCGAGCGAAACAAATCGGAAACGCTTTTCATTACAAATACGACTACACACCAAGAGACAATAGAACTGGCTACTGGGTTCGAAGCGAGGAGGAAATTCCTGAGGTTCAAGCTCGGGGTCCGATATACACTCGCATTGCAGAAAAAATTAATTAAGAAACAAATCAGTTATATATATACCAGTCATCCGCAGAATTCAACGTAGAATGTTTTCAAGCACGATAAAAAATGTACATAACTACTATGAATATGAAGCATGTACATGAGTTAATAAATTGTATTGTAGTTCAATGAAGTTTTTAAAGTAATGGGATAATGATTCAAAGTAATAATCACAATAACACTGAAAATATTCTACACATTTGGATGGAAGCATCTGACCTGAATTTTTAGTAGCATCTCCATCAATCCAATGTGTTTTTCGTGTTCTATAAGGTGTTGGATTCATGAATAAATTCTTAATTATTACAATAATAACCCTGTGTAAAAAACAAAACCCTTGTGTTATATTGTAGTCATTAAACGCCAAATCATTTTCAGCTCTGAAATTTATGCGATACAATGTAGAAAACAATAATTTATTCATTATTCTGGAACACTCTCAAATTCAGGGAACAAATACAAGAGTTGACATACGTAATCTAAATCCATATCAGAAACGGCAGGAATAGGGTTATTAGCATCAGGTCCAAATCCCCCTCCTCCTTGTTGTTTCAATTTTTGTTGATAGCATTCAAACGCTTCTATTTCCTTGATGGACCAAGTTCGACTTCGACTACTCAAATCCTCTGTCTGATCATTTGGATTACTTGCAGCAATATTAGAGGAAGAAGACTGACGAGTGGGACGAGAGTGTTTTGTTTTTTTAGTTTTATTTGAAGCTCTTTTCCTAGCCTTTTCGGCTGCGATGGCTCGTTTTTCATCAAAGTAATTAACTGGAACAGAATCAGGATCAGTCAACACACTGAGGTCATCCATTACTCCATCATGAAGACCATGAAGTGAGGGATAAATACAGAATGCAAAGAGAAACAATGTTGTACATAAATATATTGGAACTGCAACACCCCAGTAAGTTTGTGGGGGCTCATAAGGCAAATATTTGATTATTTCACTAGGAAGTAGCATCCACACAAAGTATGCAAATGTACAAAAGTTCATTAGGATGAAAAGGGCAAAGCCGTAGATGCCTCGGGACGGTGAAGGAGCAGGAGTGTGTTCGTCAATCATTTGTTTACAGTTGCGGAAATAAGTAAGATTTGAAAACTATGTTGGGCAAAATAGAATCTGATATTGGCTTATAAAATTGTTTTGATGATTTGCTTATTTATCTTCACACATTCGACGTTAGGCCTTTAGAATATTAATAGTTTCTTGTGTATCTGAAACGTTATTATCCAAGGAGAACTTTTGAATGGTCTTTTGTACGAGTGTCAAATGGTCAAAGAAGGTATTGGAAGAAAGGCGAAGGCTTCGAGCATCAGGTCCCACTAGGTCTCTGAAAATGAATATTATTGGAAATAAGAAATCAAATAGAATTTAAAACAATTATTAGATCTTGTAAACATTTGAAAACAAGTCAATACGTCCACGTCGGTGTAAAACTTCCAAAAACAATTCATTCTCCCAAAATTAAGTTCGCAATTAAAAACCTTGTTATACGTTTAAAAAATGAAACAGCCATCAACTTACAATACTAGTTGGTTGTCTTTGACGGACAGATTTTTGCAAACTTGACTTCGTTTAGGTTCCCGATCAACTCGAAGTGAATTATAAGCTATGTTTGCTTCCTTTGCATCTCTGAACGGAATCACCAAATGTAAGTTTGCTTGGATAGAAGCGTCAGAAGTCATTCTGCTGTAGTGTGTAGTGGGTGGAGAAAAGTACTCATGGACTTCAATACTTTTTAGCCTGATATTCACCTTCTGCCCTCCTGTATACATAATTAGAAAAACAAATATTATTAAAACCTTCAAACTTTTTCCCAATCACCAATTGCAAATTCTCACAATTACAATTTACTAATTTTGATCTTATTTTGGATTGCAATTGGAATTAAAACTGTTTCATGCCATTTTGCAGTCTAATTCACAATTAACAATTGTGAATTGTACAACATTTAAAAACGTACTTACCAACCACAATTAACTATGAACTAATTTAATTTGTGACTTCGAGAATTATTTTAAGCACCTAACAATAATTTACCATTTTCTGATATCTCTTGTCTTGTCTTAATTAACTGAATTTTATCAGTTTTTCCCTTCTTTGTGCTTTTTTAAGTTTTTGACTCTTTTCTTTCATCAAATCTTTGGGATCCAGAATAAAACAGAATCACAGACAAAATCACAAAATCTACCTTTCATTTCTTGGGAAATCTCAACTCTCCGCTCCTATTTTCTCGTACTCTTGTCTTGTATTGTATATAATATTTCCCTTTATATTATTTTGCTCTTATTTGCCCCTTCCATTTGGTGCTATCGGCTATTGAAGTCTTGAAGTATTTCCAATATCCACTATTACTTCCATATTCCACTGTGAAATTCTTCGATCAATTATATTATGCCAAATCCTATTATATTTTCATGTCAAACTGATTTGCATTCTTTCTATAGGATTTGCATGACATTGAAATCATGTCATCATGTACGACAAAGGAATTTTTGTTTTGCCATTTTAATATTGGCTAAATCCTAAAATGTACATCGGGTTCGGAATGTCAATGCATGTAAAAGTAATAAACGGTAGATTTATGCAATATTGTACCCTTACATGAATTTAGAGAAATAAACCTCTAATTTAGTTAGAACCAATTCAAGCAACAGGTATCATCATTATCATACAAATATCATTATGCCAGCAAACTGCTATTACTCTTTTACTCTATTTAAGCATTTTTTCTAAATTGGTTGTTGAGATCCCTTTTTTCACCGTAATGCAATTTTATTGTTGAAAGTGATGATTGAAAGTCAATTTTTAAAGACTATAATATAGAGGCTCTAAACAAATGAAAGTGATAAATAAAAATAAAAACATACTTGTGCATTGACATTTTGATAAAATTAATTTCCATTCCGTCCATTCCGTACTTTCTAACGTTAATCACATAATAAGAGGATGGCAACATCTTAATCAATACTGTGCATATTTTTTATATATTATTTTATTTTTATTTTTATACATTATTTTTTTTAATTTTGCATATGTGCTGCGTAGAATATGAAAAAAAACTTAAGCAAATGGCGAATACTAATTCTAGTTCGATTTCCATCGTAAATAATGAAATAGCTTATCTTCATTTTTTTGGTAATCACACCTCATAGAAATCAATCAATAATTTTAGAGCGATTCATACTTGAAATTTGTTAGTCGAATAAAATATAAAATAGGAGGAATTTGAAAAAAACACGGTGGTTGAATTCTTGAATTGGAAATATGAAATCAAGAATTGTCTTAATTCAAATGACGAAATAAAAAGATATTCACATGGGGCATACAATAAATTATACAAAATTAACTAGGAAAGCTTAAAAAATTGTTTCCCTAAAATACTACCCAGTAATTAATTTAATAAACTGCAATACATTAAAATATCTCTGTGTTTTTATGAAAAATGAATATGAAAGACTGAATATTCTAAAATTGCTGTATTAAGTCTTAAAAATGTCCATGCTGATCATTACTCATCCTGGTCACTTCACAGTTCTTTCCTAATAAAACCCTAAAGCCAACCCTACTTTTTCGTTATCGTAAAAGACTAATTTTTAGTACTGCATTTCCCAGTTTAGAAATCCGTCTCCGGGGTTGAGCCCAATTAATACCCCAATGGATAGCATTGTTTTTTTTAAGGATTAGAGTATAGAAAATTGTGAAGAATTCTTAAAATCTTTGCATGAACTTTATGACAAGCTGTATTGGAAATGGAATGCTAGAAAATGTCTTAATTCATATTGTCTAATGACGTAAATTGGTGAAAAGTTTAAATTGAAGTCTTAAGTCATGAACATTTTTAATTTAAAACTGACATTTCTTACTGTTTGAATAGCAAACGGAGGATTAATATAGTGATTTTGCAATAGTGAAATGATCTAAGAAATCAAAAGCTACGTAAACATTTGGAGTAATTTTAATTTTAATGGCTCATTCATAATTAACCCCTAACAGATTAGTGTACTCTTCAACAATAAAAATGTGGATTCCGTCTCTGAATATAAGATTTCAAGATTTATTCATACAGCAACTAGCTAGGTTAGTTTCAAACAAATTTTACAAAAACACTTCATTTGAGATTACTTTCACAAGCACGTTTCTAATCTAAGAAATCCCAAGTTCGTGTTCATGAGATCATGACGTGAAGCTTTGTCTCAAAAAGTCCCTAGATTTCGGTATGAAATCCAGCACTCCCGAATCGGGTACTTTACATAATATTACTTCTCCCTTATATACATATGTCCATTCTCCAGGCGCAAAGATCAGCAGGGTTTCAGGACCGGTTTTTCTCCAGGCAGGCATGCTTTTTGAGCCCCTCCTCAGACTAGACAGAATATTTTAGTTTATATAAAGGGTAAAAAAGGAAGAAGAACAGATTTCATCCTGATATGAAATTCAATCTGTCTAAGCCTCTAAATAAAAATAGATGAAAAAGATTGAGAATCCTTTTCTTACATAAAACTTAGACAGACTGTAAAGATTCAACAAATATTTTGATACTACTTCTGTTAATCTTAGCAGTTATTTATGATTTTACTTTTAAGATTATAAGATTCCGCTATGTTTATAAAATGAGTTTAATAGGTTCAGTTACTTTGTTTCCACGCGTTTGTTTGTCCTTGAATCATTTAAACTATAAAAAGTGGTTTTATGTATTCATACACTCTTTAAATTCGCTAGAGAGTTCATCAATATAGCTTTACTTTTTGTATGTTTATAAGCATTCTGTTTTGATAATAATGATTAAATCCAGCCTCCAATTGTCCCTGATAAAAAATGTACAGAGCAGATGTACATAATACTAAATTAACACATGGTGAAGATGTTGATGTGGCCATACACAATTTAATCCAGCTTGGTTACAAACCAATGTAAACTAAGCAATAATTTTAATTAACATAAATTGATCGTATGAGCTGGCGAAAAGCTCGAACCAGCTTCAAACTCAACTACAGTGCTGTTAAATATTTAACAACAGAAACAACCCGTGGAGGGATATAAAAAGAGCTTTCGAGTGACCCTGGTAGCTCATTGAGTTCGTTAAAAAACAATTTGCTTTATAGAATCTGGAATCAAAGAATCTAATATATTTATTATCTATAGGAGTATTAATCTGCAGGTTGTTTTACAAGCTCACGCATTTCCATTCTCTACTAAAGAAATTCTACAAAACCTTATTTTTAGGGAATTTTAGAGGTTTATTAAAATGATTCCTACGGTTTCAAAGTTGTTAAGCCGAACGGCTACTGGTGTACCAACTCAAGGTAAATACATATTTTAAAATCATATTACAAAAAGGAAAGAATGACCAGAACATGATATAAAATGCCTTCATTGTTTCTTTTAATTTAATCAAACAGTTAGCTTGCGGGCACTCGCATCTGCAAATTTGCTAACAGGTGAGCCTACGGGTCCGAGTATTAAGACACATGTACCTGGCCCACGATCAAAGAAGTTAATGGATGAGCTGAATTCTTTACAGGTAATCTAAGAAAGCTTTCAGAGTTCTTTAAAAAAAGATACTGCGAATTGCATGTCTTCAAAGTGATATGTGTTTTTCATGTACAGCAAAGTAGTAGCGTCCAGCTTTTTGGAGATTATGACAAATCAATTGGGAACTATTTAGTTGACGTAGATGGAAATGTCTTTCTTGATATTTATACACAAATTTCATCCATCCCTTTGGGATACAACCATCCAGATCTCCTGAAGCTTTTCTCAGACCCTCATCATGTGGTGGGTTTAATTATTATGGCTTGTTTTTGAGAATTTTTTTATTAAGGAGTCGCTATAAGCTTGAATCTATTGAATCATAATATCTGCAAATTATGTTTTTTTAGAAAACCTTGATTAATCGACCAGCTCTTGGGGTTTACCCAGGGGCTAATTGGGTTGATGACTTGAAGACATCTGTACTATCGGTAATCACGCTACGATTTCATGTCCTGTGTTTCATCGGTATTTTATTTTCTATTTCTAAAATTTCTAAAATCTTAAAAATGAACTAGATCGCACCTAAAGGATTAAGACACGTTACAACAATGGCATGTGGCTCATGCTCTAATGAAAATGCATTTAAAGCAATGTTTTTCTGGTACCGGAAAAAGCAAAGAAATGGAGCAGACTTTACACCTGAGGAATTAAGCTCTTGCATGAACAATCAAATGCCTGGAAGTCCCCAGTTATCGATTTTGTCATTTCACGGTAAAATATTTGAAAAAATTAAGAAATTTTGAAGTTTTGAACATTTTAAATGTGGTTTATATAATTATTAGGGGGTTTTCATGGGCGAACTCTTGGAGTATTATCTTGCACGCATTCCAAAGCAATTCATAAAATAGACGTGCCAGCATTCGATTGGCCAATTGCTCGATTTCCCTTGTACAAGTATCCTCTTGAGGATAATGTTCGGGAGAATCAGGCAGAAGATAAGAAATGTTTGGCCGAAGTTGAAGAACTTATTGATCAATGGACGAAAAAGGGTAACCCAGTTGCAGGAATTATTGTTGAACCTATTCAAGCTGAGGGTGGAGATAATCATGCTTCACCTGAGTTTTTCCAAGAACTTCAGAAAATTGCTAAGAATAAAGGAGCTGCTCTTCTTATCGACGAAGTTCAAACTGGAGGTGGACCAACTGGAAAGATTTGGTGTCATGAACATTTCAATTTACCATACAGTCCTGATATTGTAACTTTTAGTAAGAAAATGCAAACCGGAGGGTTTTATCATCGCCCTGAATTCACGTAATATATTGTTTTAAATTTGTTGTGTATTTACCTCCAGCTAAATATATTTAATTGGAAAATGTGTTCAATACTGGCAACGAGAATTTATAATTCTTTAGGCCAGACCAAGGATACAGAATTTTTAACACATGGATGGGCGAGCCAAGTAAAGTTCAGGTTTTAAAGAAAGTTTTGGAAGTTATTAAGCGAGACAACTTGCTTTCCAATGTCCAAGAGACGGGAGATTTGCTTTTAAATCAACTCAAAGAGTTTCAGGTACGGAGTGTAGACATTTCGGTTTTATAATAATTCTTCAAAACATTTTGAAAAATTATCACCATTTTTTACCATGTTCATTTTTGACTTTTTACAGAGAAAGTATCCTAATCATCTTAATTCAGCTCGTGGGCTTGGAACTTTCTGTGCTATTAACTGTGCAAGTGGTTCATTGCGAGATAAAATAATTGGTTTGCTAAGGGCCGAAGGTACGTGGAAAAATTAGATATTATTGATAAGTGTTACACTTGTACTCATTGCTTTACTTTGATCTACATTACATAAAATGTATTTTTCTAGGCGTCCAAGCTGGAGGTTGTGGTGACACTGCTCTACGATTCAGACCAAGTCTTGTCTTCCAACCTAAACATGCCCACATTTTCTTTGATAAGTTTGAGACAGTTTTAAAACAATTGTAATTAACTTTTGTCCCAATTTAAGTGACACTTTGAAATTGCCAAATATGCTAATTAACCCGTCGAATGATAATCCAATCCACTCCTAACTATACCAAAAATATATATCAATCAGCACACTATATCTTGAATGTAACTGTTTGTGATGTCCTTGTCTTCCAGTTTTTATTGTTTAACGAGAGTCTTCCATTTAAACATGAGATCTTCTAAAAAAAATCTTCCACACATTACAAAAAGAAACTATTTTGATTTTTTTTGCTCTTTAATACTTTGATCTTTGAAACATTGAATTTTATTTCTCATAAAATGACAGGTTAGATTTAGTGGAGTTTTAATTCGCTGTCAATACTACTAATCGAGTGCCTGGTTAGAGTTGAAGTGATAATAATAGTATGAGTACTAAATATTATAACCTAATGAATGAAGCATGCTTTTCTGTCATTCTATCTAAAAAAAAAATTTATTCTCTTCAATTCCCGACTCAGCCAGCTAAAATATTTAACTAACAAAAATGCTGTAAAAAATGAAAATTGTGGAATACCTTTTATCAGAAAATATATTGGTAGATGATTTGTTAAAATAAAAATTATGTTAATCTGATGATAGACTTGAAATAAATCTAAAATAGAACTATATAGTATATTAATAAACAATTCTTAATGCAAATGCTAACAAATTTATTTTTTCATGAAAATAGGAAATTTCCATGCTTCATTATGCTATACAGATGCTTTCCAGGTCGGATTTCTGGTTTTACAAAACGGTTAGCGTTTTGCCCTCTGATGATGCTGCAGAAAAGATACATAGACTATATGCTATTGACACAGTTTTGTTTGTAGATTATCGGCAATGCTTTTGGATTCTATAAATATTTGTCCTGATAATTCACAAAAATTAAATCAAACTGAGCAACTGTACTTTTATGTCTTCTGCGAGTTTACCTAATTCAACATCAATCTATGAATACAAATAAACTTCATTCTTATATCTTTTTGGCGATTCTTATATCTTTTCAAGCTTAAGAGAAATATGCATTTAAGTCAATTTAATGTATGTGATTTGAAAAACTAAGTGAATTATCAATTGAATTTTCAAAGTCTTAAAGAACTCAAAGTAGTTGTTATAACATAACTTTGCATTGAAAATAATTTAACGCAACATGGTAATTTTTGAATAGATTTAATGTCAAGTTAACGTTTTATCTAAATGTCACAAATTTCATATTTTGAAAATATCAATTCAAGCTCAAGCTATCATAATTTTAAACAAACTTTCATTCATTTATAAAATTTAACAAATTAATACCCTATTACATCTACTCTAAATTCCATCAACAGGCTATTATAATTGCAAAATTTTAAGTTACAATCGTCCAACATCTAACACTAAATTTTTAAGTATTTAATAAACTTACATTCAATCGTGGGAATTTTCTTATTTTTCCA
>JAQGAA010001965.1:0-13905 GCA_034696425.1 Isotoma viridis | reverse complement strand
TGTAAAACGAGGCTATTTTAAGATTTTCATATTTCCTTTATCATTCAAATTCCTTTGTTGTACGAGTAAAAGTCAGTTTGTGTACTAAGCGTTGTTTTTTTTAGATAAGCAGAGTCAGTATAAGGTACTGAAAGAGGAAACCCCATCAATCTTAATTTACTTACATCTTATTCAAAACATATTAATAATGAGCAGCAAAAATGTCTAAAACTTTCTATTTTAATAAACTTTTACTGGTTCTACTACACAAGCCCGACTCAATAATGCTTTCACCTTTGTGTTAAAAATTTCAATAGAATTTATTAGAGTCAATTAGAACAAGAACGCACACAAGTTTTGTTCTAACAATACAATACACAGAAAACAAAGAAAACAAAGGATTTAACCGAGGTGAATTAATTTATTCTTTGTGTATACGCGTAGAAAACTATTTTACTTTTGTGTGAATTAATTTTGAGGAAACGGCTGTCTTATTACAATTTGTTTTACATTATGGTGATGGTAGTGTGATTTTGGATTGTCTTTTCCACAAATAAAATAAATATTAACACAGAGAGACATTTTATTAGTGGGAGAAAGTTCCAAGTGAAAGTTTCAACACGATATAATGGGGACTTTACACAAGGGGGGACGTAAGAAAAAGGATAAACTATCCTATTCTTGGCTTAAGAAGGCTGCCATTGTAATAAGTGTATTGGATTTGGTAAGTTCGTTCATTTTAACTTGAAACTTTTTTTATTGTATGACTAAGTGACAAATAGAACCCGACACTGACGACGGACATGCCATGCTCATGATACACGTAGGTATATGACATGAGAACGCCAATATGACATTAGATTGGTTAGATTCTTCGAAACGCACATTCACAAAAGCATGAAATTGAACAGAGACAGGAAACCCATTCACACCTTCTCATTTTAAGCAGTTGAACAAAACGGTGTGTGTTGAAATAGCCGAGGAGTTTCGCTATTTTCTCATATTAAAAAAGTTTTGTACAAGGAAAGAGCTTCATAAAGAGAGATTAAAGTAGATTTCACATGAAATCTTCACAATTCATCGTATACTTTCTCTCATCTCATGACAGAAAGACTTTCTCCAAGCTTTCTCTCTTGAGCAGATTGACTCAAATAGCTAAATTGAAACGGGGGCACATTATATACACCTGAACTTTTATTAACTTATTTTTGAGTAGGGCATTTTAAAGGTGTTTTACTGCTGGAGAGAGAAAAGATTAGTTTTTTTAAAAGATGAATGGGCCAACGTAAAAGTGAATGCTATTCGATTTTGATTTCTGCCAAAAGGTTATATAAATTAAGGAAATTTTTATTTAATTACTCACACAGATTTTGGCAGTTAATGACAGCCGAAGTGTAGGCCGTTTCTTTTTACTGTTGACTATGTCAAGTTCCTTTGACATAAGCCCTGAGAATATCATCCGTGGCCATTGTCGAGGAAACTTGGAGGGGATATGTGAGACGTATGCTCAATTTGCTACTGCTGATAGTAGTACAAGCAGTTTTAACTATGTTAATGGAAACAGAGTGAGTTCCCGAGGTGGATATACAGGGCGAGCTTACACAGAAAAAAATTGGTCTTATCAGCTAGGATTTCCTCAAATGTTTAAGGAACTTGTTATGTCTTGGAAATCTATGTTTGATCAGTCACGTGCAGATGCCAACGTCTCTTTCTATTATGATTATGGAGAAGGAGAAATGCATGAACAACAACCTTCATCATCATCACAATCACATTTTGAATCTGATTCAGCAAGCTTTGAACAAGCCCATATGATGATAAACAGGAAGCAAGGAGACATTTTTTCTAACGACGATCAAAAAATTTCTCAGAGTAATATCAATCCAAGCTTCAACATCAATAACGACCGGAATGAAGCTTCATCTTCTCTTCTATCTGTTCTTCATGCAGATTTTGCACATAGTCGTCTCCAGAATAGTAGTATTAACAGTCGTACTACTGAGGTTCAAGCTGATTCAACATCTACAACAAATTTTCCAGTCGGATCTGGTACCATTATTCAGCCAATTGGTAGGAAAAAACGAGGACTATTGTCAAATCGAGAAAATGCTGAGACAGGAAATAGATTCGGAACGTCAGAACCCTTCCTGAATGCAAATAGCCCTTCAAAAGACGATGGTGGTATTGCTGCTAGTAGTACAATAGCTACAAATAGTGGTGCATCTACTATTCCTTTAGTATTTCCATCCAAAACCACAGCCAAAGTTACCACCACGACCAAAACCAATGCCAATAGAACCGTCAAAAGCAGTGGTAACATGGCCAAACAGCATGATAAAAGGGCAACAATACAAAATACAAAGAAGATTCTAGCGGAATCATCCATATCGGCATCTGATTCCACTTCACAACAAGAATTGAATACTGTAGTCCAGGCAGATTCAAGAGCTTCAGAAGGTTTTACCACAAAAAAGACTTCAGAAGTCGATGATGTCGAGAGAGAGAAAGTCAAGCCGTTGACAGAAAAACCCCAACGACCACAAACCTCAAATTCATCACCCAAAAGGGTTGAAATCAAGAATGAGAAAGTTAAAAAATCACCTACAATGACGAAACATCAAGGAGGTTCCACCAAGAATAAAAATATGTGTAAAGCTCCCAAGAGTAATAATAATGATCCAGCTTATACCAACAAAATTGGGGGTGCTGGTACAATCGACATGGTCTTAAAAACTACTACCCCAAGCAGTTCGAGCTTTTTTTATCAAGATAACTTTGGTAAAATGATGAGTAAAGGGCCAAAGAAATTGATGGGATTTATTCAAGAAGAGTTATTCACCCAGTGGCTATGTCTTTTGGAAAATGTTCAAAACCTTCTAGAACAAAAGAACATGAGCTCGTTACAATTAGAGTCACCTGAGGCTTCAAAAATAAAGATGCATATCGAGGTTAGACCATTCGGTCCGGATCCTTTCAAGGATTCAGAGAAACGACTCAAAGCTACTCAGCAACTTTTCTTCGATTACCCTTGGCTTACAATGCTTAAGTTACACTCAAGCCTCTCGGGTAAGTCAATCAATATCTGTTTATTCTATATTTTTATTCCAATTTTGGAGTTTTTTATGCAAAAATTCTTTGTTCAAAGAAAATATATGTAAGGAATAGATTCACACACACAGATGTACATCTAATAATACCTACTCATGCCACATACATGCATACACACACAAAAGAACTTTATTTCTCAATTTCCGCTTTCATCAAGTTAGTTCTTTACAACTTTAGTTCAAACTAGAGAGATTTTTGTACAAGAAGAGAAGAAATCTAAGGCTTTCACTAGCCTGGGGGTCCCTTGGGATAGGTATATGTGGTATGTAATTTAGGTAAGGAAGGAAATTGAATATAGGGATTGATAAGGGCAACGCGTGCTTTCTCAAAGGAAATAGTAAAATTGAAAGAAAATGATTTTTCAACAAATTTTGATTTAAATCACAGCAGGTTTTTTTTATATAAACTGTATACATAAGGTTGACTGGTTATGATTTCTAAAGGAGGGAAGTTGTCTTAAGATTATGTATAGAGTTTTCTTTCAGCCAAACAGAATAAAAACAAATGTTGAAAGCAGTACAAACTATGTAGCCTTATCAAAAGTTGTGAATGTAGTTATCGTTTTGTAAATCCAAGATACGTAGGGAATCCTAGTTTTAGCTGGAATTTATGACTTTTTTGTGAATGATTTAAATTAAGAATTACCTGAAAGTGACAAGAAAAGTTGAAGGATTTTAATATAGAATTGTGTTTCTTTTTCTAATGTTGAAGGTTTAAAATAAGAAATGCAGTAGTATGAACATGGAGGGGTATTTTTGTAAAATTTCATTCAATTCACAAGAAGAGAATGAGTTGAAGTTCCTATTTTTAATTCACAAATCTCAGAATGGCAAATACTTTTTAATTCCAACGAATTAACTTTCATGGTGTAGAAAGTGTCAATTATAATTTTCTGATGTATGTAAATATTAATTTAGCAAATAAGTCAACTAAATACATTTGAAAACTATTCAGACATCAGAAAACTATTATTGTGCTAATATTATTCCTTGGATAAATTACATTTTTTTAAATACAGCAAACTATAATGATACGTGTAGCTAAAAAAATCAAGAAAATTATTTTTCTACCCTAGTCAAACAAAGAAGCAGTATTAGACATTTCAAATCTACATGAAAGAAACTCAATACAATATGAGGTGACATAATGAACTGCTTTCACCAACCTGTTAACAATATTGTGCCATCTTACCCCAGACTACTTTTTCAGTTTTTAGTTTCTTGCCTTACACAGATCACTTTCTATATACTCAACGCAGGTATAAAAGTGACTAATTATTTATTCCTATTCTAAAAGTTTTTATTCAAAACAGGCTTAATTCTTTAGCGATTCATCATTGTAGTTATTTTGTTATTTAGTAAGTTTCAAGGCTTTCTTTTTATCTGAATTCGTGTTGTTTATAGGAACTTTCACCAAGATGTTCATAGTGGTCAGCCTCTATACATGGCTTTGGGGGTCACTTATAGCTCTCATGTTGCTTGTTGGAAGTCTTACGGTAAGTTTCAAAATACTTTTGCTTTAATATCGGTTTTAGATGGGTTTATTCCTTGAATGATATTCTGAAGGATGTAATCGAGGGTATTTTCTTTTGTTGATTGTTTCGATTCGTAATGTTTGCTCAAGATTCTTTCAAAGCTCTGAAAAGACGTGGGATGATGAGACAAATATAGGAGAGAGTACATTATCCGTCTTTATATTAAAAGGAAATATTATTATCTTTATCCACTCATCTAGATATAAATCCATGATAGGGGGTTTGGATTTGTTCCTTGAGGAAATAATATATTTCCGATTCAATCCTTTATATTTAATCTTTTGTCTATGTTTGTTTATCTTCTCTAACCACAAATTGATAAAGATATAGATTTATTTTTAAGATTTTTTGAGCAAAGAAAAGAATAGAAAAGCTCATTGGAATAGCTTTCTATTTTAACGGTTTTCGAAGTTTTAAAAATTCAAATAGAAATAGTAGGTAGTTGTTGGCAGATCAATTTGTTTTTATTTTTTATTTATATTTCAATTTTCGATAAATGCACCGAAGGTAGCTTTGAAGCTGTTGCTTGTTTAAAAATAGATACGTTTTTGATAACATTTGATGCATGACAAACATTTGCCAATCTGCATTTTGTGGAAATAGTTCTATAAAGAATCTATTTGCTCAGTGAATTTTATGACTTATGCTATCTTGGGGATATCAAAGCTTAGAAAATGCGATAAAAATCTATGTCTCAAAAGATAAAATATAAGTATATTCCCTATTACTAAAGACCTTCGGAATAAATTAGAAAAAGACCAAGTATATTTATAAGATTAAATAGGATTAGTAAAAGATTTTGGTAAGTGTAACAGCCCGTTTATACCTAATGGGTTTAGTTTTAACGCTACTTAGGATCAGGTCAATAGATAAGGCAAAATGCATTCAATCATGAAATAAAAGTGTACTTTCACAAGTTTTTGTGCCTTTTCTGGGCAGTTCCATCTGCCCAAATGCCAAAATCAATACATCTCTTTATTTTATAAAACAACACAAGATAAATACACACGTATTGTATATCTTCAGCCATAAGAGATTATCTCAAGTACCTTGAATGCTCAATAAAAGATTTTTTCTATTCTGACTGTTATCTATATAGCTATCAATCTCATCTCTTTTATTATCTAAAATAAGAAGCCTGTCGATAGGATGCAATGTTTTTACTGGAGGTAAAAAAATTAGATAAAAAAGATCACGAGAATAACAGAATGAATTTTTTTTATCATCATCATCCCTTGTTCCATCTAATGTTATTTTATATCTTCGCAGTTTCTTATTTTACCATATCTGATCATCTTATCCTAAAGATAATAACATGTTTTTGTTCTATTTCATATTCCATGTATGTCTGTCTGTATTATTATTTTGCCAGGAGGACCAGACAACTCTGCATGGGTGGATAATTTTCAATATCCTTTACTCTCTTCTCATGTTCATGATTGACGACTGGACTCATAGGAACGTTGATCCAGATAGATCTTCCGTGAGTCTTTGGTTCTTTATATTGTACAGTTTGTACAAGCCCCTAGCAGCCTGGATTGGATTTTCACAATGGTTTGAGATGAAGAAACTTCATCTGGATGATAATGTTGATAGTGAAAGCGGAACTTATTTTGTGGATTGTTTAAACAACATGAAAGGAGATCATAGTGATGGCAGTAGTAGTAGTAGTAGCAGTGGTGGTAATAATAGCTGCAGTAGTTTCAATAGCATAATTCAAGCGTCCATATTGTCATCAGAGGGGACTACAAAAGAGACGACTATTGTGGATATGTTAAGTATCACATCTTCGCCCACGATCACCTTTGTGTCAACACAACCGTTCAAGATTATTTCCGAAGATGCAAGCGGTGGTGGAGTTATTGAGACTTTGAGTCATACTCAAGAGGTTGAAATTGAAGAAGACTTTGATGAAGACGAAGAGGATGGTGAGGAGGGGGGTGGTGAAGGAGGAGAAGGAGATGAGGATGATTATGACGATGATGAGGATGATGATGATGATGACTCGGATGAGGAAGTCAGGGATCAAGAGAAAGGAACTGGGGATGGTGGAAAGGACGCATGAGGTTGGAATGATGGGAATAGAGGTCGAGGTGATAATGTATAAAGCGGAGATAGTCCAACCGTAAAATTTAGGACTTTCTCCGAATCAACGAGCACCTTTTGGATACATTGTATAAAAGGATGAGTAGCCTTCTAGGCATTTAGTCCTTTTATTTTTATATTTTAGAGTTAAAGAATGCATGTTTAAATGCATGCGTATTCACATAGTTTTTTTTTCATTGTATGAGAAGTTTAGTAACGGTAGTTTAGTAGTAGTTAGTTTATTAATTTAGTAGTAGAAGTATTTTACTAATATAATCAATCATAGAGTTAATACTAGTTTTTGTAAATACTAAGTTTTTTTTTAAACTTCAGAAACATTTGTATTCCTTGTATAAAGATCCATATCGCTAGAAATTGACAAAAACATTTACTGGTCCCGATGATGGTTTTGAAGATGACGACTGTGTAGGAAGTTCCTTCAAAAGAGGAATTGAAGGTAAAAGCAAAGAAAAGCGTTAAATTGGTTTTCCTTTTTCCCTTTTAAGACTTCATACTTCCAATAGACTACCGCAAAATCAAACCTTTGACTTTCTAAGTTTATCAAGTAACGCAAGACTCATGAGATTTGATTTCTTTCCCATATATGCACCTCTGGGTATATATTGGTTTAGTTTAGTTATTTACACTATGAGATTCAATTGAATTGAAGTCACACATAGAGAATCAAGACATCATCACACAAAAAGTAAAGTCTGTGAGGCCAACACCAACTCACTAGCCACGAAATAGACCAAATTCAACAACATTCCCAATGCAAAAAATTCAATGAAGTCAGTAACGCAGTAAGTAATACAATACATTATACAACGCTTGATCAGTGTACACTGAGGTAGAAGAATGTACTCCTATTCGGTATTGGATGACGGATGTGAAACTTAGTAGTCGTGGTGTTGATGCTTGATAGGTGTTGGTGCACACAACAAAGAGTTTTAAAGTCACTATCATTGAGGCATTTGTGGCGAAAGCTATTACATATATGAAGATAGTATGTTGTTCTGTAGTATAAACGTACTTTTTTGAGGGTCGGAGCATCAATAAGAAAAGTCTTCATACTTGGAGAAATATATAAAGGAAACGGAATCAATTTAAGCCTCCTGAGGGGGTTCACTCTTTTTGCTGTTCTATTCTCGTGTAAACTTCTTATGTGGGACTTTAAAAAGAATCTTTTGAAGGTGCTTACGTAAAGTGTGAGACTTGTGTAAGCAAAAGACAAAAAATAAAACATAAAGGCTAGCATTCAATATCAAATGTAATAGTAACGAAAGGGTATCAGTAAGTATGACTGAATTGTACACCCACGACACATGTGAAAAGATCGATGATAAAATAATTGAATTCTAATAACGGATCAAGAATCACGATATCAAGTTAAGGAGGTTATAGGTGGGCACAGGAGACACGAGAAATTTTGCAGTTTTTACAAACATTTAAAAGATTAATTTAGAGCATTTTGCGATTTCCATATAAAAATTGGTTATTTATTGTTGTCTTGTTTGTTAGCTAAATTCCCTAAAAACTTATAAGCAAAAGCTCAAATTTGAGAGCATAAATACTTCAGTTTGTATTTCTCCCACGATCCAAGGCTTTTAATTTTTTTAGCACAACTTTTGCCTTGATAAATAAAACAACCTTGGAAATCTTGGAATAAACTCGAGCAACAAAGTTTAACACAAAAAGTGTCGAAGCACAAGATGATAATGATTTCCCAAGGCATTAATGCTAAAATCCTTAATCCTTTCTCTTGTTCTGTTTATTTTCCTTTACGTTGTGTATTTTGTCTCTTTCTCTTGGGTGATGATGAAATGACTCTTTGAATTCATTCTTTATACACAATGTTTAAACAAAAGGCGAAGCTTAGAAAAACAATGTCAAGAGTTATTTACGCTCTCTTACATTCTTACTCTTTTAAGCGTTTATTATTCTTATGTGGCTTTTAGTGACGGTGAATAAGGTTTTAATACCAAAGTTTTCATTAAAACTGAAGTATATTTATTTTTAGTGGTAGAAAAGAGACGAATGTGCTTTAACTACACATTGACTTTTCTATCAAGCCCTTAAAGCTATTTAGTCTAGAAAAGCCATAAATATTTGATAATTGAAAGTTTTGGTTTGAAAAGGCTATAGACAAATGACTTAAAGTCAATAATAGAAAAGGTGAAGATTAGAATGGACGTGATAAATTTGTCCCAAGAGTTCAATTGCAACTGAATTATTTATTGGATTGTTGTTTTCAAGCTTTTTCTACTCTCATTCAACAATAGCGAGGTACATGTATTTTGATAATTGCCTATGTCATATAATATAAGATTGAACTAATGAACCATTGGAGTAGCAAGGCAAAAGCCATTCATCCGTGAGTAATGAAAAGAGAGATGATTTCTTAGGATGTCGATTCGATGACAAAATTTATTGGATATAGCATCAGCAAGGAGTAAATAAAACTAGAGAGAGAAGTTGCAACTAACCGAACTTATGTATTAAGGTGTGGATAGGTTGATAATAAATGTATTATGTATCAAAGGTTTACCTTAGGTATATTACACCCAGAGTAGTAATAATTTTATTAAGTAATAGATTTCATGTAAGTGAAAGCACTAGACAGGAACACATGTTAAGTGCTCACACGAGGGCAATGAAAGGTGCAACTAAGTGTGAAGTAGTATGTATCCGCCGCCTACGCGGAAGCCCTTTCTCTTTTGAAAGAAGATGACTACAGTAAGTACATGGTATACTTTGTATAGGGAGGTTGATTACTAGAGGTTGTGTAGGTTACTTAAAAGTTGTCAAGGGAAAAACGTCACAGGCACGACATGACGGGACGATATTTATTGTTATGAAAGTGTCTATTTTGTGTGTATCTGAGTCTGTTGGGATTGGCGAGGTAAACTTGTATAATGGAAAGTAATGAAACGTACATAGTTCGAACAAGGAACTTAGTCGCCCTGAAGATCTTGTTTAACTTTAGAAAGCTTGGAATGCAATTTTATACCGAAAAACAACCATAAAACCCGGAAGGTGAACTCTAAGGAACTATCATTTGTCCAGAATGATATTACACACCTTAGGTGTATTATACTTCAACGGTTTCCTAATAGGAAAGTCGAAGGAAGTTTTAATTAACAGAATAATTTTGAAAAGTTGAAAGGATTGCGTAGGTTTACCATAGTTGGTTTATCTTTGTAATAGGTTAACGTTCCAGCAACTTTAAATTATCATTGGGTTGCTTTAAATTTGATAAGTTATATCTTATCGTCAGAGTCAATTAGGTTTTAGTTATAATGAGAGTTCAAAGCTTGAGCATTTTATGGGTTTAATGAACATATGAAATGTTTTATATGTTTTTGAAGGGATGCACGATTAATGGGTAATCATCATATTTAGTAGCACAATGGCAGAATACAACTATCATTTCCGTAGAGGCAACAATGAAGGAATAATGCAAATAACATGTAAAAAATTATTAATACTTACTGAATTTTATTAAGATATGAACATAGGTGAAGATAATAACTTTTCTCGGTGTTGCGCTTGCTTTTAGAATAAATACTATAGTAAAAAAACTTAAGTTTGAACGGATTTGAGACGGCATAAATTGCATATGTACATTAATAGTAAGTAATAATATATTAATACAATTTTTCCCGTGAAATAGATGTACAAATGAGTTTTAAATAAAGTAAATATCTTTGAATTGGTTGTGCTAAAGGCTTCAGTCATATTCATATATGGGTATGTGTGGCGTGGGTACAACTACTTCCAATTTTAGAAGTGAAATGGAATCCTATGGATTATCCTGATCTCAATAGGACAAGAAATTGTTAATATTGCATTAAAAAAAGGACTCAATGTTTCAATGTTTTGTATTTGTCCGTCCTTAAGGTAAAACGTAACAATACGTGGTGTAATTGTACTATATGATATTTCTGTAAACTAAAAAAAATTAAAAAAAACTTTTTCATCATGTATTAGAAATATAATATAATTAGGCATGATGACATGATGAGACAAAATCTTTGTAATTGCTCGGGGCAATGCGTTACCACCGATCGAAGGATATAAAATAAAGAAACAGGTGAAACTGATTTCAAAGAAAGTCCACACTATAAACACCTATAGACTAATTAACTGCGAGGTAGTAAATGAATCTCAATTAGTTGCTAGCACTGTAAATATTACACAATGCACAATGTAAATACAAAGAGCACAAGCACAATTACAATGTTGGTAGAAACAAGAATCTCTATATTTAAGAAAAACTTACGCCAAAAAAACACTCTTGTACATGGAAACTATTACAGACAAGAGTTTATTAGTGGATTAGGCTAGTAGATCGATTCAGAAAGGAATTAATTTTATAAATTGAATGATAGAGTGTAGATTAAGCAAGCGAGGTGTGATTTATAGAATGTCGTGGGTTGGATTAAAGATGTAAAGCCCTGCAAGGGTAATGAATTACTTGTTATTATTAAAGATCTATGTATGCCAAACAAGGCCAAAATGTTTACAGATGAAGATATAATATAGTTTAAACAAGAAATGTAAAATAGTAAAAAATATTTTAATGTCTAAAGTCCAAAAAAGTTAAATGTACTTTTGGTGTTTTTATGTGTACTAAAGTTAGAAAGTAAAATAAATGTTACTGAAATAGAATAGCTTAAATATTCTACACTCGGAAACAGGGGAAAATACTCTTCACTAATGATATAAAGGTTGGTCTACCACTGGCTTTTATTTCTGCCATTCTCATCAGCCATGTCGTCGCCGCCAGTCCAATTGTCAGTAGGGTAGTTTTGTATAGTAGTAGAAACTTAGAAATTCATTGTTTTGCTTTTTTATTGTCAAGTCTTGAAATGTAATGTGATCATTGTTGTTTTTAACATATATATTTCATTGTTGTTCCAATTTTCTAATATTTATATAAGAAGTCAGAAGTCAGGATATCAAAGTATCGTCCTTTTTATGACATAAGTTACACAAGAAGAGGTATGAGAAAGTGAACACAGTATTTAATGATCTGTTACATTTATGACTTGAGAGAACAACTCTACCTTGAAATAAGTTAACACTATATTAAAACACAGGGATTCTTTTTGTCCAATTTGATATGATATTATTATAAAATACATCTGATATGTGTGTTTGTTATTGGTACACAGGTATGTATAATATACACACTATATGTACATGTTGCATAAGATATCTATGTATAATGTTGTTTGTTGTAATAATAATAATAACACAGAGTCTATAAAATGTCGTAATAAAAGATAATGTAATAATGTACTTACTTTTCCGAGAACTTGTTTATGTTCAGTTGTTAGCAAAATACTTTTTTTGAGACGAGTAAAAGTTGAAATGGCTTTTTTCCGTCTTCTTGTTGGAGCATTTGTTTAAGATGTCATTTATTGTCATTCTTGAATTCATGTTTTTGTAACTTGTTACATAAACACGTATGGGGATGTTGTAGCATCTAATCTAGGAATGATGATGATGTCTTGTACATTTACAATCTTGCACGCTGTTGTTATTATAAAAAAGACTAAAAATGTCTGTTGGATTTAAAAAAAATAAGCCTTGAAGGTAATAATTAAAAGAAAAGTCATCTTGTCTTGGGATTTGCGAGGAATAATAATAAATGTTCATAAACAATTTGCACAATTCTTGCATTATTGTACTATTGTTACTCTGCTTTCTCTTACTTTCTCTCTGTGTCTTTTGTCTATGTATAGCCGCAGGTATAAAATGCGAAACAACTTCTTATACAAAGACTTTGTTTCCCATTAGTCATCCTTGAAAGTCGTTAGATTATATTAAAATTGAAATTACATGGAACAATGGGGGAAATTTGGGCTTGTGTACATATAGGAGAAAGCACTGTGTAGTGTAATAGGAATTAGGGAAGATGCCCTTTCTTTCAGCTGCTGAACCACCACCACCATCACCACTAGTATGAACGCTTTGGGGACTAGTACTTGAGAAAAAAAGCGAAATGGAAAAGAATTGAATTACCAGCAACTTGAGCTCTGTCCCTCTCGTCTCATACTTAAGTTTCGTAGTCATGTCATAAGGTAAGTAAGTACTTTGAAGAAGAATACATCGAGTTGACAACTAGAAGCATAATATTACGTGTATTATCATGGAGAAAAGAAACTCACTCGATCTATTATATTTAGTACGAGATGAGAGAAAAAGTAATATAGTTTTGTTCATTTATTTTTTCTTGTGAAATATTTCTATCTAACATTTTCCTTTTATCATTTTACTTGAATGAACTTAAATGAAATCTACAGATATATTATTTCATGTCGAACTACTCGAACCAAATCCTTGACGAAAGATGAAGGGAATTAATTTTAGCTTGTTCTCAAGGCAGTCAATAAAAATAAATGACAAATTTTTATTCATCCGTGAAAAACTGTCGTAATAGTTGGAGAACAATTTCTTTGAGAATATTATTAATTTAATCAATTGCATAAATTTTATTCTTAGGAGTTTAACACAAGGACATAATCAAGCGTGGGAATATAGCATAGGCGTATTTTTGAGTAATTTGCTAGCTTTTGCGTTTAATAGCTGACTTTTAAAACTTCAAGGAAATGTCAAAGGTGCTAAAAAATAATATTAAGAAAGCTTGTTTCTGCAACCCAAGCACCAATAACCTACCCTTACCCCTTGACACGTTATGTCTTTTCCAAGCCTTTTTTCGCTTATTCTATTTGAAAAATAATAATGTCTAGACACTATATAATAAAAATAGCTTTTTTAAAAAGAAAAATCAAATTCCTTTCGATTCCCTTTCAATCCTCTTCAAAACTCTTTCACTTTACTAAAAAGAAGTTGGCTTTAGGATTTTTTAAAAAAGAGAAACTTAAGCAAGTCAGTCATGTTATGTCAAAGGAAATCAAAAGTGCAAAGTATGTTAAAAGCAAGGAGTTGTACCTGTCAAAAGGAAATAACATCACCTACAGTAGTCTAACACTGGTGGTGACAAGTGAAGCACCATCAGCACCATCAGCATACCTTGAAGACGTCACTATCCACTACATAATCATCATCATGATCACATTCTCAGTCTAAAAAAAGCATGATGAAAAATAAGAAGGTGCAAACACTTCTTCTTAAACATGAATAAAGTAACTAAAATATATTTTAGGCTTCGTCACTCTTCCTGGAACTTA
>JAQGAA010001964.1:0-13906 GCA_034696425.1 Isotoma viridis | reverse complement strand
TTGGCCAAAAAGTCTAAAGACAAAAATGCTTAATTCTTGTTTTTAATTTAAAGAAAAGCTTAAAAAGTGCAAGAGATGCATGCCGCCGAATAAATGTTTATGGGATATAGATAGGTCTCGGTAAGATATAGATTGAGATTTGTGTTATAAAATAGAATGATGCATCTCACGACACATGTGAAACTGATTAGTGATTCAGGTTACAACAATAGAGAAAGAATCGACATTCCTTACATCAATCTCATCTATCCTTCTAATATATATTCACTATTCACACTCAAAATCTGGCAGCACTTTTGGCACATTCCGATATCAAAATCTTACCAAACTACCTAATTCTTAACTACTCATTCTCAGCAACCCAGCATAAATCACGGCACTACCTTTTCATTTCCATTTGATAACCCAAAAGTTAACTTTTTAAAGACACTTTCAATTTTTTCTTTACTAAAACGACTAAATGCCCTTAAACACAGAATAGATAAAAACAAAGCGTTTATATGATTTGTGAACACTCCTTGATTGAGTGATTCATCCCTTGAAACTGAAAAAAACTCTTGTAATCTTGAGGTAAATCGAGTATTTCTATTCTGTGTGAGAAGTGCCTTAAGGTAGTTACTTACTGCCATGATGGAAGCAATCTTCTCTACATGGAATAAATTGATTGGAAATAATTGAAAATACTTTGCATCACATCACAACAATAACTCCATACGAATTTCAATAGAAAAAGGAAACCTAAAACACAAGACGATTAAGCAAAAAGTATAGAGAAATCTCATGGAAAAATTTTACATTCTAATCGTCTTTTCTACCTCTTTCATCTCTATCTAGGCATTTTTTTAAATTCAACCTTCAACTTTTAGCATTTTTATTTTAAACTCATCATATTCATTCCTATCTTATCCATACGAATATTAACTAACTATAATTGCACTACAGTAATTTGTAAGCCTTTTTTTAAATTTAACAAGTTAATTGAGTTGGAAATAAGTCGAGGGAAGAATTAAGTAATTAAAACTTTCAAATGACATTAAAATGATTGTAGACAAAGAGTTGTAAATATTTCAAAGTAAAGAGTAAAATGACGAATCCAAACCCATTGTCCATAGTAGAATGACCCAAACCAAACACTTTACGACGTAGTAGACTTATCTTAAGTTGACAACATTAAAGAAATCTACTACTACGTCGTAATTTAAAATGATTGAATGAATTGTTAATTTTAATTGATAATGTAATGAACTAATTGCATTGAATTTGCCTATCAAATAGTACATAGTAAAATGTACATTAAATATTTATTTGATAAAGAGAGGATAAACAAATTTCCAGTCAATCAATTCTTCCTGGCTATTTTTCTTAAGCAGGAAGGAAAAGAGTGATCACACAGGAATTCAATCAATATTTGCACTCACACACAACCAAGCAAAAAAATCTACACTTTATCAATATTCTGATTTATGAATGGCATTCCTTTCAAAGGGATAAAAATAAATATCCTATCTGCGTTTTCTTTCCATTCTTATATTTTCTCATTCTTGACGAAGGGAAGAAAAACTATTTATTTTAAGCAACCCTGGAAATTATTCCCATGAAAAAATTAGAATTTAAATTAGAATTAATTTAAAAAGACTTGATAATCATTTGCGAAAGATGCGACAAACAATTAAAGCCTAAAGAAAGAGATAATCCTTGTAAACCCTCTCTACCTCACGTATTTCATTTTTAGAAAAATCATTAAATTCTCATTACGAAACCTAAATTTCCTGAAAATCACACCATTGAACATTTGGTAAAGTTGTGAAAAATTCCCAAAACGAAGTAAAAATTTCACGGACAAGTGTGAAAAGATGAAGGCTGTGAATGAATGTGTTGAAATTGATGGATCATTGTAGAGTGATTAAATAGCCGACCTCACAGAGACAGGAGAAGTCTATTAGAGCCTATCTGCCTCCACTTTGAATGAAAAAGTTGAATTAAGAAGAGAGACACGAGTTCACGCATCATCCTATTCTAACAAATCCAATTGTTTTCGCTTCACTTCACTCAATAAATGATCAAACTTTTTAATCTTTTTAATGCTCCCTTACATCCAACCACTATTTAATTGACACACACACTTGTTTCCTCTATCTCATTCACACAAGCAATCTAAGTTCATGTTGCGTATTTAAATTCTACCCTTTATCTTTCATTTCCAGATAATTTTGCTGGATGACTGAAATACATGTAGATAAATGTGTAGATGGATGACCCATATAATTATTATTATCAAGTACATTATTATTACTCTCATCTCGGAACACATAGAAAAGACAAAAGACTTTAAGAAAAGTTTTATGAAAGAAGGGAGAGATGATTTACAATTTAATATTATGGCATTATGGACGGATTTACTAGCTATAAATAAAAAACCACAGTGAAGTAATAAATACTTAATGTGTAGTAGTGAGTAGTAAAAAAGAATGCCATACTGTTAAGAGACTTTTATAATGTGATCTTCATCCTCTTCAAATTTAATGTGATTTCCTTATATTTAATGTGATAATAATAAAAAACAAAAAGTCTGAAAATGCATAGAAGCATTCAACCATTAAGGGATCAAGCCCCAAGCTGCCTAAATAATCCACAGTTATCTCTTTGACGCACTCTCTTTTTTAAACTTCCGAAATACCCGATCCGAGTTTACACTCATTCATAAATTATGTTAAAAAATTATTTCTAGATGAATAAGGGATAGGGAGGCGCTTGAATGACGCTTGAAAATCCTCCTAACCGGACCTAGCCCCAATTATTGATAAACCTACGAATTTTTTTAAATTAACATAATTAAAGTTGCTTAAAGTATGAACAAACCATTTCTTTTAGTCTTTGATAAATCAAGGTCTGCCAAAGACTAAAAAGTTCAACAGTGAGTCATTCGCTCATCATCGTTTAAATCCCAAAGTGTATAATATCGAATAAAGACAATCAACCATTTATGCATTTATAAAATGAAACTAATACTTTAGCTACCCGGGAGGGAATTGCGGCAAAAAATCGGAGAAAATCCTTTGAAATAGGATAAAGTTGCTAGAGTGGTTAAAATATGTGGTTAAGCTCTAAGGAACCATTTGTTCTTTTTATTCAAAGTCTGTTCTATATTTACAAGTGGAGAGACCGAGTATAATAATTCCTTCATTTCCCTAAAGAGAATCTCGACAGGATCAATATACAGAAATCTCGTTACAGCATTTTGCACATCCAAATAATTTCAAGGGCTGAGACTTTGGCTAGACTCAGCGTAGTTAGACCCAGTTCTAAGACACAGCGACGAATAGTAGTAGACCCAATACACTTTAAAGGCTCAATATAACCAATATAATTTGGATTGAGAAACTGTCTCAAAATCATAAGTCCTACAAATCACACACAAATTCCTGCAATGCAAACTAATGTTTATTTCCTATAACCCATTATTTGTGAACAGTGATATCATAATTACTAATAGGATTTTATGATTCGTAAAATCCAAAATGTGTTTGTATTAAAATCAGTCTCTTTGGGAGAGAGTATGCATTTAACCCATTTAGTTTGGTGATGCAATGCAACTGTCACTCTTTTAATTTAGCATTATAATGGAAGGGAGTAAAAAGTGTCATGTAGGAGAATTCCTTGTGGACCCTGGCTAATCCCTTAGAGAAATGAATGACCACAAGAGTAGATAGACGCAGAGCCACAAGGCAGACAGTACAGACACTCAATTATCTCATAACTTAGGGATTAGAAGGATTAGATTAGACACCCTAACCACATTTCATAGTCTTATCATATTTTTCTATTCAGAGCAAATAGACAGAGAATGAGATCCTATTGTCAACTTAACGAGTTAGGAGTATCAGTCTAGATTATGCCTTTTCCACCCCTGGCTACATCCCATCCCTTTCTATTATTATTTATTAAAACAACTAACTGTCATAAATGCGGTATACCGATGAGTGACTGACGACAGTGACTTGTGGTCTTTCAAAGCTAATTTTAACACCTTTCTTTTCTTTTGCAATTTAACTTATTAATCTTAAGAATAGCAGTTGTCATAATTTGCGTCGGAATAGAAAAGGTTCTTCCGAAGTCTTGAGTTATTTGAGAATAAGGTTTATTTCCATCAAGACAACTCAATCACAGCAAAATGTGCATACTTTATGGGAATATTATTTAATCTGACATCTGTGCCAACATCTTAATGTTAGACATGACGCTTGTCTCATCTCAAGATTCTTGACGTCGGAGAGTCATTTGAATTTTTAGAAGGAGACCGGAACATTGTGTCAGCGAAAAATGCTCGCAACCCCTGACATTTTATCTCTTCGACTTTTGTGTCGTCATCTCGCCACCATTAACTATTGTGTTCAAGTTCAAGACTAAAGCTTATAATTGTTAGCCATTTTTACCAACTATCAAACTTGCAAGATAATATAAATTTTTTTACGTTCAATATTTATACGTAGTTAAAAGAAACAAAGAAACAGCACATTGACCAAAAGCTAGGATTGAACCAATGCAAATTTAAAACAATGTGTAGATTTGAGAGAGGACACACAAACATACGCACAAACATACGCACTGGACCATTTAGTAGTCATAAATAAAATCCCCCTGCATCAGTCTACTGAGTTAGCCATCTAGATCGATAATCATACCAATTACAAGTTGTTTTATTTAAAAAAAAGGGATTATTCGTTACAAATCAATAAATTTAAATTAGACACGTTAAAAAGTGAAATGTAAAACAGCCGGCTCATTTATTCTCATTATAATTTCAAAGCTGATCCAACCCACCCACCCTCAAATAGAAAAAAAAACATTCACAAATTTCGTCTTAAAATTGCCTTTTCCTGCTTTCCAGAGTAAAAAATTGTTCTTCTTACATTTTTAAACCAGTAATTCGTCCATTTAAATAAACTTGAGATTGGATTGGATTATTGAGTCAATAATGAAGTCCATTCCCTAATTATGAAAAATAGCACGAGACAGTTAAAAGCAAAATTTTCGATTTATGAACAGTGCGTCACTTTGTGTCGGTTCTGTTGGTCATATGAATATATTTAAAGTTTAAAAAAGCCGTCAAGTAAAGATTAGGAACACGCAATGTAAATTCCATAAATGAATGACAAACACATTGTGCTATGTAGACGTAATAAATAGCATGGTCTATTTAAACAACAAATCCAATCTAATATTCCAGAAACACCGGTGGTGCTTGGTTTGTGATGCTGAAGTGTGCCAGTTCAAGTTGCATGCATCATGCCTTGGAGTAGTGGCACACCGGGCCCTTTGCCCTACAATTCACAACAGTATTACTCATTCATCAATACTATTTTTGTACTTGAAATTAAATGCTAACTGCATTACCGCATCACGCTTTCCAGAACTTGCTCCTAAAAAGTATCACTATCTTATCACACAAAAAATAAAATCTAACCCGATTCCTAACAGACATCAAGCTAAAAACGGATGTTCTTTTTTTACTTTTCAAACTTACATTATTGGTATATCCGTTCAAAAATAATGCTCAGGTAAAACGAAACCATCCTTTTTTCCTTCAGTTTTAAAGGGCCTCAAACATTATAATACAGTTTGAAAAGTTTGACACTAGTCCACTTTTGAAGACCTTATACTCTGGTCAACTTCAACCCAATTTCTTGATTTTCTTGTTCATGTCATACCGTTCTAAGACCTTCTCCAATAATGCTTTGAACCCCAAGCCTCGAAGCATACACAAAGCGACAGAAAAGACCCACATGATTTCTGCATCCGTTTTAATATGTTACTACTTACTAGAAGGAATTTCACAACCTAAGCAGCCCTTCCTTTACCTTTTGTTTCCCATTAAAAAATTCGCCAAGGTTCATTCATTAAAAATTCTTGTAGAGTAGTAGATAAAAAATGCCTAAGGTTAGCACATGTTGTTTAATTTGAGAGACACACATGCTCAACACCCACACGAATGCCTATAGAAACCCAAGTGTACACTGTGTTAGTCTCTACGGAAGAGGATTTCATCACTATTCACTACCAAAGTACTTTAAAGTATTCATTAGAGAATTCTTGGTTATTATTATGATTGGTACAGAGGGAAAGGAAGCTAGGTTACGTAAGGGCCTCTTGTTAGCTAACAATTTAAAACAAATTCTTATTACTGGAGCAGTAGTAGGTTCAATGAAATAATGAAATGAGGACGGGATTTCCGTTCAAAACTTAAAAAGTTGTGAAATGAGTAAAAATTAAAAGGACGACGGATGGGACACATGGGCATAGCATGATGGCAAGAAGAGGCACGCGACCCGAAGGCCACTCTACTACTCAAATATCATATGAACGAGAGGAAACTGACCTGGTAGTAGTTGTTCTCTCTCTAGGCACCCTTCTTAATAAGGATCAATGCGAAAAAAGGCACGGGCCAACAACTGTCAAAAGCAACACAATATAAAAGCATATGTGCATCTGCCTGTTGCTTCTAAATAAAATCTTATTCAAAAATTAAATAAAATACAGCCGGCTTGGATAATGTACAAAATAATCAGCTCCGTCCCTTTATAAGTCCTTTTATAAAGAAGAAAAAAGAGTCCCTTCATCTTCTATTGAAGAAAATGTTTTCTACTCTCATTCAAACAAATTCTTTTATTTTAGATATACCCTAGAGAGATGATTCCAAGGTTTTAAATCCCTTTAGTCCTTCAACATCATCAACAGGCTGATCTTGATCCCTTGAACTCAAACACATATTGCTACTACCCTGATATGTTTTAAGGGCTGCTCATAAAACCCTTCTTATTCCATTCTTTTATATACTTATTATTGCAAGTCACTAGAAATCATTAACTCATTGCAGCCTTTTGTCTCTTAGAAAGCTTACAAAAGAGAATGAACGGCCCCTTAAAGGTACTGTGAAGTACGCCATGTGCTTAACAGAATTGCCACTTTATTTACTACATGCATATGTGGCATATACACAGGAATATCCCGGTAATTAGGCTAAGCTTTATAGGCCAGTATCCCGTTTCGGATTTCTTTTTAAAGTTATATGCAACTTCATAGCCATACGCCATAAAAAAACCATGTGCAACAGTTTCATGGAAATCAAGTTATGAAGAAGCAACAACTTGAACAACTGCAAAATGCATCTGATTTCACTTGAATAAGACACTGTTGCCTTGAAGGATGATGATGAACCTGGACCTATACAAAGATTTATTTGGGGATCACCTGGTGATCAATGTGTGCATGTGGGTGGATGCATCATGACTTGACCGGTGGTGTTGATCCTCTTGTGCCTTGTTCATCGGGGTCATTCATACTCTCATTCTCTTAAACAAATAAAATCCTCAAGTTTCTTTCTAATTTAAGTAACAGGCTGAGAATATATTTTTAAAGTATTTAGTAAAAGTAAGCAGCAGGCTTTTTCTTTCGTCCGTGTCCCATTTCCTTTTAAAAGTTTTAAATATGACTTAATCACTAACAACATCTTCCAACTGCTCATCCTTCCAGACGTATGCAAGTGGCAACTGCACTTTTTCAAGGAAGACAACTGCCTGCCTACACTTACCATCTGATCTTATTCTTATTGAATATCAATGGATTTCATCAGAGTGAATTTATTGTACAATTACACGTGACCTCATGAATGATAAATGATAATAAAAGAAGATGCATCTTGCTTCTTACAAACTCCCTCGCACATGCACTAATTGACATGGCAAATGCACAAGATGCGTTTCATGAGAACTTAAACATTTAAATCTATTGATAGAATAATTTAAATGTGCTTTTTGAGAATAATGACAAAAATCAAGCTGTCTCTTTTGTTACATTTCTGTACATCCTGAAGTAAAGCCACACTACTGCCACAAAACCTTAAACCAAAAGTCACCCAATCTACTTTGACCAACCGCAATAAAATAAAACCGCAAAAACAATAGAATAGAAGAACCCATGAAATGAAACCATTTAAGTTCAAATTTGAAATCCTATCTCTCTCATTTTTCTATAATTAAATTGAAGTTATTACATATTATTTGATGAAAAGCCAGAGTAAGCAAGCATCCGTTTTTCTAACACGAGCTACACTGTCGGCATCAATTGCACCTCATGATCTTCACTCTTGTGAATGCAATTCAATCCAATAGACAAAATCTTGTGAGGAGATCAAATTGCAAATAGTAAAAGCATCCACACACAACAATTTCATTCATTCATTCAGAGTTAAGACAAGAAAGTATATGGATATGGGTGGATAGAAGCAATTTTTAAGAGTTTAACAAGTTTAACTGCATCTCCTATATCACCCTATAAAATATTGTAAGAATAATGCACGCATATCTTTCTTTACGTACTTACACACTTGAAAGTCATACAACCAAATCCTAAGAAAATGAATGAATGCAAGTGTTCATAATATTTTTAAAGTTAGTAAAGTAGTATGGCTTGGGAGAAATGGCTCAGGTGTAGCTTCAACAACATATGTGCCCACATAAGTATTAAAGTCTAAAATAAGTAAAGGAAGTGGGCACGTGTCTTAAAACTAAAAATGCTCTAGAATTATTCGGAATAACCACCATCACCACCTTATAACAATCAGCCAACTGGTTTCCGGCCAACCTAAAAGGCCTAACACAAATATACCTAAAAAAACGACGAAAAAATGTTCACAAATTATGTTTTTCTTGTCCCTCTTGTCTGACCCTTGTGAGCTGAGTAGCCTGTGACCATAGACCATACCCCTGAAACTTTGTATTTCTCAGCAGCCACAAAGGTCAAAGTTAAGCTGAAGTCCTTCTAATTGCAAACACAAAATTTGTAGACGGGATGAAAGCTTATTTGAGAGTCTTTCAAATAAAATGCATTATAAATTATTTCATATGGAGTAGCATAAGAAGAGTAAGAACAAGTCTGGTTGACCAAGAATAAGAATCGTTCAAGGTTTATAGAGAGAGTGATGAAGATAATTCAAGTAAAATAAATTTAATGATGATCATTATAAGAATGGAGGTAGGAATGGATGAAGAAGCACGGGTTTTAAGAGAAGGACGCACTTCACTTCTCAACTGGAACCACCCCCACAGACGGAGCGAACCCCCTTTCCTCTACTTGTTTCTTCTTCTTAAATTCTCAGTTAGATTATTCTCATTGTAAATGTGCAGGTGTGTGTTCACGAGTCGGTGACTTCCAAAACCGCACAACACATCACATTATTTTACCTCAGACTCAACTCTAAAAAGCATTCATAATAATAACCACCAAACAAAATTAAATAGAAATATTCTATACAACTTCTAGGCGAAATTACTCACAAACTATGTGCACCTATTTTATTAACTCATTTCCAAGGATTTTAAAGTCCTCTAAGCATTCTAAAGTGCACACAATTTGTGACCTAAACTCAAAAGAAAGGAAAAGCTTAGAAATAATAATAAAATTCGTAAGAAATGATGATGTTGGATATTTCTGCATGAGAAAGAGGGGAGACCCCGATCCATCTCACCTTAACTCTAAGATATCAAAATAAATCCATTGTTTTCTGAATCCTTCAACTAACGTTAAAATATTTTTAAACAATAAAATCTAAAATGACGAAATATTTTCCAAACCAGACTCTTCAAATTTGAATGTCTTCTCTTTATACAAGCAAATGTGTTTAAAAACCGAGACGAATAGAGGAGACTAAAAAGTCAAGTCGCGTCCTTTTTCTTTTCGTGGTGGCTTTAACATTTTCAGACTCAACTTTTTGACGAATCATTCACTCTCTTGGAATTCTAACTTTAAAACAAAAGACTTCAAAAAACTAACCATATTTTTCTTGGTTTTTTTTAACAATTTAACCAACTGTAATAAATAACGTAGCTTTTTCGTATCTCAAAAAATTACAAGCCAAATAAGCTGTATTTTTATCCTAAATGATTGGAGCTGAAAATATGATGTAAAAGTAAACTAGTCGAGTATCTTTCTTACCTTAATGATAAAACGAAGTGTAAAGGGTCAGCAGTACCACTCCCTTTAAATTTCAAAAGGTCTTTGAGGTGTGATCTGTCCTGGTTGTTTCCAGTAGTGGAGAAATTCAAAATTTTGTCAAAGAATTTTAAAACGGCCTTTGAATTATTGTCAAGTCTCCAACGTCTGAATACATAAAAAAATCAAATGGAAAATTAAACGCTTGCCTTGAGTGTTGCTTTTACCTCAAGACCTTTGACCCAAGGGTCAGCAGTACCACTCCCTTTAAATTTCAAAAGGTCTTTGAGGTGTGATCTGTCCTGGTTGTTTCCAGTAGTGGAGAAATTCAAAATTTTGTCAAAGAATTTTAAAACGGCCTTTGAATTATTGTCAAGTCTCCAACGTCTGAATACATAAAAAAATCAAATGGAAAATTAAACGCTTGCCTTGAGTGTTGCTTTTACCTCAAGACCTTTGACCCAACACCCAAGTAGTTGATAATCATAGTCCATGAATGCATTTATTTTTTATATAAAGGTAGTAGAGTAGGTTTAAATTTTACGACCCTTAGATTTCTTTGTTCTTTGAAAGACAGATATCATAAATAGAGAATTGATAAAGAGAGGACTATAAAGCGGAGCGGATTAAATCAAGGAAATTCCCCATTACCCACATTCATCCAAGCAAATCTTACAATTTCTGACTTTTCCATCCGTCCGTCTCTATAAAAGTCCATCACATCTACAAACACTACTTATTTATCAGGCTAATTTCAAAAGTTATTATCATATATCTGTACATCATGTTTAATAATTTACTCTTCATAACTAGCTTAATCCTTTCATTCACAAATCTAACATCTATTAAACCAAAACTAAAATCTGTACAACTTTAAAATTCACGAAGGTTTATATAGCACATTTAATAATCCTGCGTGTTCTAACAGGCTCTATGGTATTTTGATGTGTAATTCAAGTGTCTTTAGGGTTCGCGTCTCGAAAGTTCGCCTTACGGAGTTTCAAGCGAGTTTCAGTCAGAGTGACCGCAGGCAGTCTATAGTAAGAAAAAAACAATCGTTGACAGACAAAACCATCAATCTCATTATATTATTCTCAATATTTGTATCTCATGATTATATAAACTATTATTAAACTTGTATGGGAAAAGACTTTTGACACAATATTGGCTAAAACTAAAATGTGTGGACAAGAGAGAGAGAGAGACAGAACTTGCCAAAGCCACCCTTATACTGGAAACAACTTTACATTGAGCGTCTTTGACTTTACCATCCGTCGTGTTTTATTTCATACAAAAATATCCTCGTTATTATTTAGTTGCAAAAAAGACATGTTAGTTCCGCTCATGCAATAATATTTAGCAAGAATAAAAAATAAGACTTGATTTCAAAGATTTTTTTAAGAGACGGGAAACCAGAAAAGTGAACCCTTCTCTCTCTCTACTTTCATACACCTACATTATAATCACCTAGAGAGGTTTTTAAGTTTTAGCGAAAGACGTGAGGAGTCAACTTGACATTCAACATTTAACGACAAGTAAAAGTTAGTTAACACAGGAAATGGCAAAAAAATGAGTAACATTCACCAACACGACCAATCCAAACATTTAAAAGCACATTTTTCTTAAAACTTTTATCCTATTTGCTATTAAGTAATCCTTACAAGGTTCTATAGTGTGGAAGTGGTAGTAGCACATCCAATTTTTATACTTGATACTTAAGGACGACCCCATACTGAGAAGGAAAGGACAATTAAACTTTTTAAATATTTAAACTATTACCTACTCTGAACTTCACTCACTATATAAGTCTTCTTCATACAAACAAATAAAGCATAATCAATGATCGTTGATCGATGCTTTGTGAACATTGAAAAGGAAAGTGGATGTTCAACAATTACATACGAAAAATGGAGCTTACATAAATCACTTTTTCATTCAACTTTAGAATTGGCATAAAAATAGATTTTTCTACCTCCTTTCTTTCTACACGTATTTCCTGTACACTTTAAGAATGAGGTGAACAAACATTCATTATTTTTATGTCAAATTAAAAATAACCCAATTGGACATTTTTGTGACATTGTGGTCCAGAAATGACACTTTAAATTTAGAAAACGTCCAAAGCAATAAAATATAACGCAATAAAATAGACATCAAGGTGCAATTAAAAAGTCAAAAAAATGGATTGACAAGTCTGTATAAAGGCCACTTGTTCTATATTGGAACGGTGTGGTCAAGTAAGATACGCACGCAGCACTCTATATAGCTTACTCATCCTTTGTCATTTTTCAATGAGATGCCCATACCACCCATTGTCTTTCCTCTCTCTCTCTCATCCTATTTCAAATGCTCTACCTTTTGTCAAATGAACTGAATAAATCAATTAGTACGAGATGATAGGTCGTTATAGTAAAACCTGCTAGTTGATTGGCACTAAAGTTTTACATAATAGGAAAGAAGGAAACAGCTAAGATAAAATTCAAGGAAAACAAAATTTTGAATTTGTCAACTTAAATTCATTTTGAATTTGAAATTTTGAAGAAAGGTGGATTTGCTCTCAGCACGTTCCTTCTTTTTGAACATTTCAATTTAGAGTGAATAACGAAGAGAGATTTCGCATTACAGATTGGATTTTATAATGAGCTCAACGTGGGGTCTCCTCACCAGGGTGGCAGTAGCAATTGGGAATATTCTACCAATTCTACCTTTTACATTGTACATTTAGGAAATAATTCTAAAGGTGCAATAAAATAGTCACTTTTTTGGCCAACTTTTAGAGAATTCTTTAGAGGAGGACACCCTGGATTCTCTCTTTGTCATCCACTCTCTCCCTGTCCTTTTTGAAGAATCTAAAGAAAAGGCCAAAGGTCATAAAACTTTTATAACTGTCATGTCTATTCTGTATTTGTATTCTCTAGGTATTTTATATAACTTTCATGTCAAAGTGCCCTGTGTCCATTTGATGGAAATAGTGGTACATGAAAGAATAAGAAACATCAACAATTGAGCACCTTTTTCTATTGTTTGTTTCCTAAAGTGTTTCTGTTACCGGCGATTTCCAGGTAGTGGAAACTGGAACATGAGGAGCACCATTTCACAAGAGATTTCAAATTGACACAACATGACCCTTGAGTAGTCTTCACTAATTAGCTTTAATAATAAAAGAGTTGACCTCTCACCCTCCTCGGACTCCACACTCAACACTATTTTTCGTCACTTTGAATTTAAACTACTTTTTATGTACACACTAACTACTGTTTTTGTTTAAATGGCAGACAGCTTGACGCCAAATGCAAATTAATTATTGAATCACAATCCCCCATCACCTCTATTATCACACCAATATTCCAATCCATTTTGCACAAACCCAAAACCCAGTGCGTACATCTTGCAAACACACACACTTTCCCGTATGCAACCTTGATGTGATGGGCCATCATGTATGTGACTCACTCTCTACTATAATTAATTACAAATTAATTGATAATTAGTTGTTAGGTGAATCCATTCGCATCCCTTGCTAGTATCCAACAAAAAGTTTAGTGTCAGGTCAAGGTGGGCGGATACACTTCCAGTCGGCTTCCTACTTTATTTTGGGGGAGTTTCAAGTGTTTCGCTAATTTTACAAATATTTTGCCACTAACTAATGTATAATGTCATGTCGGTTACTTGTAAACCTTGACCCTATAAATAAAAGTCCCACCTAAGACCAAGGGCTGATTTTTATAACTCAAGTGCATTTTAATGCATTTCGTAGTTTTTATTACCTCTTTAAAATTCCTCTAGAATTAAGGTCAGACAGCTATAAAAATGATAAATGTAATTGTAAAAAGTGATGTTTCAAACGAATCTACGACAAATATGCCTACGACATTTATGCCTACGACAAATATGCCGCGACAATTATGCCTGGCGACAA
>JAQGAA010001963.1:0-13908 GCA_034696425.1 Isotoma viridis | reverse complement strand
AGAGTTCTCGAATGCTAAATAAAATTTGTAATTCTTGGCTAAAAGGTCAAAGCATTGTTTTGCATTGGCTCTGGAACAAGAGTGGGTGCCACAAGCTCCATAAATGTCCACTTCAATGTACTTGGACAATTCTCGGGCATAGTCCAGTCGGTTATTCTTGGCAACACAGTTGGAAACAAACCACGCCACTTTCTTTGACTTCCCATCAGCGTAATTCACGGCTAGAATCCAAACAAGAAAACAATACAGTTTGATATTGATACTGATGATGATGATAATAATGATAACAAAACCCATTGGGGTACATAAGATTGATTCAAAGTCTGGGTAGAAACGGGTTATTTCTACTCGAAATAATGCGTTCCACAAAAATAAGAAATACACAAAAGTTACATTATGGGAGACTGAGCTAACTGATCTGATCGTTAGTTTTTTGTGCCTTGGCTACCACCGCCTTTTTATGTTTTGGGTCATTATAATCGTTTATTATCAATTTTATTACAAAAGTTTTAACGAGAATGAGTGTACAGTATATATAGGACTGAGGTTGCTTTATGCCTTTGGTACCTAAGTGTAATGATAATGTCTTTATCGCGTGAAATACGACGAACCTTAGAGTTAATGTTTGCGCTGGTGGTAGCAACCAGAAGTCAATTTGTGTTAAATATAACTATTCTACGATTACTTTGGACTTGTACGGACCTTAATTTCTTCAATCCAATTTTTAGCTTTATTGCTTGATCTCATGAATAAAGAAAGTTGTTGTCAGAAAATAGCCTCAAAAGTTTTTTGTCCGATAGTAATTTCCCTGGTGTGATTACCTTTGTCGAAATTAGCTTTGAAATTTTATAGAAATTCTTTGGGGGTAATTTTGTAGAAAATCTGCAAGAAAGTGTGTTGTGAGTTGAATTTAGGGTTGAAACTAGGTTACCAATAATTGGTATCTTGATTTTTCCATGTGATACTATTTTTAAGACATGAATGCCTATGTATTATTTAAGGCTTTGGTTAAAAATTCTATTAATCTATTCAAAAGAAAATTGGCAAAAAATGGGTTCTTTCAATGTAGATGAAATTATCTTGCGAAATTGAGACCTTTTAGACTGATTTTCATTACAGATAGTATTCTTTAGGGAAAAAAGCTCGTTGAATCTGAAAGATTTTATTTTGAACGTCAAGGGTTTTTGTATGATGATATTGGCTGCAATCTGGAGTATTTTTAAAAATTGCCTTTTTAGTATAAAGCTGAAGTAATACCTAAAGCTTCTCAAAGGTAATTGGGATGATGGTATGTAATATAGCTTCTTTGATAAATGGCATATGATATTATTGTACAGAAGGTTATAATAAGCTTCCATACTGACTGTATTTAAATGGATAGTTCTTTCTTTTCATATAGATAAAATTATAACAGCCCTTATTATACCGTAAGCCAGAAATCATTACAATTATGAGTTTTTCTTTAGAAAAGATACGAGTTTTCATGATGATGATCATCATCATATGAAGTAAACAACTGATTTAAGAAACAGCCACATCAAAAGCCGTTGAGATTTGGGATTGGGATTTTGAGAACGATTACACAAAACCATACTTCAGCAAACATTGCAAATCTCTGAGATCTCTTAACTCTTAACCACATACATGTACCAACGTAACATACCGAAACCACAAGAGAAAATAAAACTACGTTGAGTCAATTTTACGGAAGTGCCTTTTTAAGGTGACACTACTTGAGGAGTAGACCCGATCTATACACAAGTCTAAGCTTATTTTATCCTATTTCTTGGTAGATTTTTGTAGAGATTTCTTCACGTAATTTTTTTAAACCCTCACAAAAAAAAACCTCAATCAATGCTATTTGGAGCGAAGGTAAACATTTCTATGTTTGCTGTTTTGAAATTGAAAGCTGAAAGTAGATAGAAGACATATTCTTCGAAATCGATTTAATAGTACGAAAAAATCTTTTAGAGAAGAGAAAAGTCAGCATTCCAACATGAACTGGTTTGATACCTTTTTGGTATTATATGTACAGTACATATACACTAGTCAAAAAAAGTATCTACTTTCACAAGGTAGGATGTTGGTGTATATGGTTATAATCTGGTAGATAAAAATAAAATCCAGTAGATTTAGCTTTCAAGAAAAAAATAGAATAAGGAGCATTAGTAAGTTCTTTCCCTTGAATAAAAAAATCACTACTTTTTTTTCTTCACATAGAAGTCAATGAAAGATTATCGGAAATGCAATGAGGAAAACAGGGAAGATGTTAAAAAGCACTTTGTGAAACTCTATCGATCTCTCTCGAGGTGGAAAGGTAATTCAAAGTAAAAGGCAAAAGTTTTCGAACAAAACTTGTAAAGTCTGAAGAGCACTTAACCCTTTGGCTTTTAACTTGGAATGTGAAACTTTTTTAAAGTGACCCATAGAGATAATGATACAGTTAGCTAAACAAACGCTCCTGTACACTCCCCACCACAACTCTTCTTCAGTTCGGATTTTAGTATTAAGTTACTATACATGCAAATATTCAATCAAACTCCTAAAATCAGTTTCAGGTTCCTTCATTTTGACTAAAAAGTCTCAGTTCGGTCCTATTGTTCAATTTTGTTTAGTGATGCTCATGATAATGATACGCCATTGTCTTATGTTATAACCTTTGGATGCTGTGGGGAATTCTAAACTAGGTATTATAATGCTATAAGGGAAGATTTCACGATTTTAAAAACCCTCCACCAGTGAGTGGGATTATATCTAATAATGGTAATAGTAATAATAATACTTGGTTGTGATTTTGAATCATCTCACAGAGCTATAGCCAGTATGTATAGTGGCAAAGCAAAGCAACATTATATAATACCCAGGAAGAGCATCTGATCTGAACCTTCTTATTCGTTTTTTTAGTTCTTTTATCCTTGCTTATTACAGTTTCCAATTTCCTACTACTATAGTTTTGAAGCAAAGTCCTTATAAAACATATATACATACATGCTTACTCTTTATGACAAGACAAGTATGCAAATTGCTCCCTTGAGAGTGTGCAAAAGAAGCTTGTTAAAAATTCCTTGAAGAGATCACGACCAAATGATGTCTCTTTTCTACGTGCCTTGCCTCTCCACACTAAATTAATACCGCAGGCTGATCAAAAGACTGGAGATGAAAAGAAAATTTGCATTAGTAACTTTCTCCATAAGAAGAGAGAGAAAATAGGTTGACTTTGATGATATAACGTGGTGGTGGTGGTGGTGATTGTGGTGGCTTTGGTATGCAATGGTTATGAGATTTTTGGTTCAAGTGTCGGAAGTGCTTTCACCTATATAGATAAAACCACATCGTATAGTATATCTATATGGTTTTGGTGGTTTTGTACGTATGACATGAGAGGTGAAAAGGTACGTATGGCCATGTTGTATACAATTCAATTCTTTTAGATAAGGATGGTTCATGGAAGTTGGAAATTAAGTTTCCGCTTGAAACCTTTTCAGTGGTGATTGTTCAAAGAGAGATGGGTATCATCATCCGGCTTTTTACAAGCGATTCTAAACAATCAAGAGGGAAGGGCGAATCGACCTCCAGCGTGTAGTGAATTCTAGAGTGTTACATAATTGTATATGGATAAAAAACTCTTCTCTGGCTGTGTGGGTTATGTGTTACATCATGTCATATAGTGAAGTAGGTTATTTATTATTTATTAAAGCGAAATTGACAATAGATTGGCGTGCCGTGCGGTTCAGAACTTTGTTTGGATGAGGTGACATTATTCTGTGATCTATTCTGTTTGCTTTAGCTATGTAAAGTACTTACGATACTTTACAAGTGATGCATTTGATTTCATTCCCTTTAAAGAAATATGAGAAGACTTATTTTTACACGCAGCAGTTCCTATGAATACTGAAAAGTCTAGTGTGTTTGTTGTAATGATGTCAAAGAAATTCTAAAATCGCCATTCAAATTCAATTCGAGAGTATCGAGAGTGTATCATCTTCTTTCCATCTGTGAAAAGCAAACACTTGTCGGTCGTCAGGAATTTTGAAGAGTTGAAGTTATACAACAAAATACCCGGATACCGGATATATCAATCTATTCCCTACACGGCGTTACACCCACCCGTTGCCATTGCCAGTTGCCACTAGCCTATAAGTCTACTTGATAGTCTCTTACAACCATATGGCACCACACACATATCTACAAGTACACTGCGGTTGAAATCAAAGCCATATCATCAAATGCTAAATAATTTTACCTTTCGATTCGAGTACTAAAATCAAAGCTGGTAATTCGATCTTGATTAAAATGACCCATTATGCTTAAATTTTCAAGTAATTTTAGAAGTTTTTGGGTGATTTCTATACAAAATTTTATTTTATTTCCTCAGTCTCTATCTGATATGCTTTTCCAGAGGGGGATGTAACCGTCTCTGATTAAAGCGTTACATTATGGAAACGTGTGTGTGCAATGTAGTAAAGGAGCTCAGGTGGAGACATAACTTTCCAAAGTACCTATGACACAACTTTAGATAAGGTAGTTTGATAATAATAATAAATTCCATACCTATTTATATTCATAGACTTTGGATTTTACAAACAAGATAATAATACAATATAAAGGTATCAAGGGATTTGTTTTGTAGTAGTGTGTACTGTGGGGTATGTGAATCTTGTGAACAAGCATTATATAGTACATTCTCTACTCATAAAGATCAGGAAGCATGTCATGTCGTTTACGAAAACAATAATCATTAAATTTCCTACTTGCCAGAAATGTTCATGAATGAATGAGTAAATGTAAAAAAGATATACACTTTGTACGTGAATCTTATTTTATGAGAAGATTCTATATTATTATGGCAGTAGCACCAGGAACAGTTTCCTTTTCTAAACTATTTGTCCCATATGACTCCAATTTCTTTTACTAACTTCCGTCCTTTTGTTGATTATTGGTGGTGTGAGAAATTGTATACAAAAAAAAAATAGCTTTGCCATACAAATGTAATTCAGATGCAGCTTATTAGTAGGACTTTTTAGGCAGGGAAAAAATAGACCAATTATAAGTTTATATTAATTAATAAAAATGAGCATTTTTAATGTTTTTTGGAATCTGATTGTGTAGGCAAAAATAATTCCAAAAAATGCCTTCCTCATTCAATTATTATGGGAAATACATTTAACATGATTGGAGTTACGGTAGGGAATGGAATACAAAAACCACAGTCACTCATAATTAAGCAGTCTTGGCCGAGCGGTTAAGGCGACAGACTAGAAATCTGTTGGGGTTTCCCCGCACAGGTTCGAATCCTGTAGACTGCGAAATTTTTTTGTCGATTTTAAATATGAATTTGTTAATTTTTTTAACTTTAGAAAAATTAATTAATTAAATAAATTTCATTTGCAATTTTTTTGACAAAATTTGATCATCGAGGCAATCGAGAGATGCATTTAAAGTTGATAATTTAAATGAGTTTTTTTTTTTAAATGCACAGATTTGTGTTGTATGAAACGATGTGCAACCCTTTTATCATTAGTCGAGTGTGTGTTAAAACCTGACCCCTGATGACCATAAAATTAAAAAGACTGACCACGACCACTACCAAATTTTTATTATAAATGAATCTGCAAAAATTTGCAGGCTTCCAAAAGTTTTACTAGTAAACCCATTAATGCTTCCATACTTGGTCAATGTAATTAAATAATAGTTTAAAAGTTTTTAGTGCAAAAAATAAAGTTAAAGCCGTTAAAGGGGCTTTTTAAGGGTTTCGTCACCCGCAGTTTCGTTTTGCTTTAACAAAAACATGTCACTCGATGTATGCAGTAATCTTTGTCCTGGACAACTTTGCCAAAAAGATAAGACCAATTGTAAATACTATACGCCATTGTGATATCATGACACAATACACTTGTAAAACAGCTGTATGTTTAGTACAAAGGGGTTGAAAGTTGAAAAGGTATTAAAATAAAAACAAGAAGCGAATAACACACACATGGGATGAAATGAGATCATAATTTGTTCCAACCTCACATTTACGAGTTTACATTACCTTTAATTTGAACCAGGAAAGAAATTATTATTATTGCGATGATATAAACTATATTAACCTATTCTATGTTGTAATCTTGTAATCCTTGTCTCAGCTATCTGTCAACAAAACTGATTACGTATTCATGCTAACTTGTTTGCTTACACTTTCCCTTTATAATATATTATTATCATCATGGACTTCGTATTATTACCCCCGAAGCATTCTAGAGAAAAGACCTGAGAAGAGTTACTACACAACTACCACTCTACCACACATATATCCCATACTGATCTTAAGGTAAAAGGCATATACACTCAGGTAAAAGGTAAATGCAGCAACCGCATCTTTGTTTAACTTTCTCTGTATCTACTGCTACTACTACTACAGAAGTTCCATTTTGTATCTTGTCATTCTTTAGGGTTATTACAGCCCGAGTTTACGATTACGATTATGGTGACGCATATGTTCCGACATAAAACTTGTTAGTTTGCATAATCATTACTGGAGTAGGAACATGCAATATCAGTTTGTGTTCTGTTGTATGTAGCAGGACCGTGTAGTAATGTTGACAAGATGTATTTGTACACATTGAAGCAAATAGACCTTCAGTCACCCCAGGTTACTACGTGTCAGTGTCACATAATAATATATCTCTAAATGTATATTATACAAGAGTAATTCAGAAAGGCTTAAATTGGATTTTGAATTGAAAGTCAGAATGAGCATTTTGTTTTTATTGATGCTCCAGGTGACAATGTTATCCTTGAAGTTGTTACAACTTGTTATTGTTGTTTTGAAACTGGGATACTGGGACTGGGAATTATTTACTGTTGTTGTGCTCAAAGGATTTTCTATTATTATGATGATAGCGTGTGAGGAAATGGGATTGTAGAACTGTGGAAGCTTTTATTCTTAGAAGTTCTTAATGCATAATTCATGAATTTGGTGCCACACTGGATTAGAAAAGTTGCTGTTTGGAACGTCCTCATTAGTTTTGTTTTTTGGTATAGATATAGATATAAAAACTACTAGAGGTACGGAACAAGATTTATGATATAGGGGATTTGTAATATAAGAGGCAGGTTATTACAGTTATATTTGTAATACATATAGATATGATATATTTATCGCTTGATAGACGTTTGAAATGTGGAAATATAAAGAAAGCCTGTAGAAAAGTTTAGTTAGGTCAGTCAGGGACGCATGATTACCTGTCAAATGGTATATAAAATTTGCAAATGACAAGTTGCATTAATCATTCTTCTGCACAGTCATATTTCACTTGAAAGGGGATAGACTATGGCATGGTTGTATGTATATGTTTGATGCTAGAGTCCGAATGAATAAGTGGGAGTTGGTATTGCTACTACTTGTTTAAAAGAGAAGGAAGGCGATCTGTTAGAGAAGGACTTAGGGTATTAAGACAGGTGGTATGGGTATCAATGACTGAAGATGACATGTTTTTGGCGATATGATCAGATCAGACGGTGATAAATGAAGATTGATAGTAGAATTTTAAAGCTTACCTTGCTTAAGCGTTTTGACATTTTCATCATAGTAGACCCATTTCTCATAAGGTGTGACGATATCAGAGTCATGTCGATAAGTAGCGGTCATGTTGAAGACATTCTTATCCACAAAGTTCTGTGTATTCAAGGGGCATTCTAACATATACATGACCCAGAGTTGACTAGGATTTCGTTTTATTTTGGGATTCATAAAAACGTCTTTAAAAACCACTACATCAGCTTTGTTCAAATGTACTCGATTTCCGGTCAGTCGACAAGCATTGACTGGACATTTTTGTTGAAGGAATGCGCTGCGACCGCTTGTGATATGAGCTCCCCAACTCATCCCCAGTCCATAGTATAACAAAATAGTTTTCACCTTCCCTCGACGTTGATTAGTATAACTTCGAAATCTTCCGTAGCTCCCCAAGCTATTGTTTTGACTTTGAACTGCTAAGGAGCCCCCACTAGCCCCAAGAGTCATTTGACCTTGGCCACTCTGGGCTGCTATTACTACAGAGTCATCCCCAAATCTATTAGTCTTAATTATATTATTAATGTTACTGCTACCACTACCAGAAGCAGTGCCCCCAGTCCCAGTTATCAGTCTAGTGTCCCCTTTGACTGGAGTAGTGCTTGTGGACAGAACCGTTGTCTCCCCGTCGAACCAAACCGTTGCATTTGGATTGTTTATCGGATCATCAATCCAGAACATGAGTTGTTCTACAATGCGGTCATAACTTGGATTATCTTCATACCAGAGTTTGGCATCATCTACAGATGTTGACGGGACTCCACTGGACAGAGAGGGGAATTTTGTGCCTCCCCACATAAACCAAGGCTTTTCTGGTGTGTCATCAATTTCAAGATAACTCGGACCAGTTGCAGGAGGTTCGAAAGTCTTCCACCCACCACCATCATCAAGACCAGAATTCTCTTCATTGTCATCATGATTTATCACACTGTTGGAAATTATCTCTGGTAGTGTTTGTGAAATACGAAGCATCTTACTATTCCCATTATCGGTACCACTTCCACCAGTATGTTGTTGGATTTGGAATGGACTCTGCTGTGGTTGCTGATGCTTTTGCAATTGTAATTGCAAACTTTGGGCTTGGGGGGATTGTGGTTGTGAGAATGAATGAGATCCACCACTACTGCTGCTACTAATCCCATTCCCACTCCCACTACTACTGCCCCCACTACTTCCTGCAGAAGGGGACAAATGAGGGGCACTGGAGTACGAGGATTGCTGTAATAGTCTTTTCACATCTTCGTTAAAATTGACCAGAAGGAGAATGGCACAGAGACCACCACAAGTGTAAAATATAGCTGTGACCCGAAGTCGTCTTAGTCTCCGAAGCATTACAGAGGAACTTGGGGACGCTCGATGGCGACTTATTCCATTACAACATCCCATCCCATTTACTACTTCAACTTCTTATTTACTTTTACGACTTCTTCTCTATCTTTTTTCTTACTTTTTTGCACCTGGTTGGCACTTTCTTTTTTGATTTTGCCTACCACCACTGACTACTCTCTCTTTACTTTTCTTAGAATTTCCCTGACTAGATAAAATTTTTCGGGTACTTTACGTCGTTTAGATGGTCATTCTTGTCCTTAGTCGAAATTGTTCCTGCATTTCACTTGTGATAAGGCGAAATAATATTGAAACGAGGGTCATATATTGCTTTCTTAGTTGCTCCAGAATCCTTTTTTATACTTTCAAATACGAGGAAGTTGTGTCGTATAGATTCTTCTCTGAACTTGTTCAACCTGAAATTATTTGAAAAGGGTTTGAGAATTAGGTAAAGCTTCATACATATGTATGCGGAGAAGAGTGCTATGAGCCCAAATCTAAGCATAATCTTACACACAACGCAATACAAGCAGAATTGGAGTAAGTGGACAATGCGCAAAATGCAGGTGAATCCTATTTCTCTGTCTCTAGTCTCTACCTATTCCTTTGAATTCACCCTGAATGCAAAGAGTAAATTTATTAATGCCAATTACCAAGATTTACTGTAATAGGTATACCCAAAAGGACATGCAGTCACTAACAGTAAGCTGTAATTGACCTTTGACCTATTTGTATACATATTTCTCTCTAACTAACTAACATGTGCCTAAACCTTTTCCTTTCTTTTTGGTTTCAGCTTACTTTCACTCGACTGAGCTAGAAGCAAACAATAAACCTTGTTGAGGTTCATTAGCTCACTTCACAGACGGGGCCTTTCCTCAAAGGACTCCTTAAGTGTAGCTCTCTCTCTCTGCCTTCTTCATGCTCCATCTCCAATTTCCTTCACAGAATTTTGTATTCTTCATTCCTACACACAAGGTCCTAAGGTACACACTGCCAATACTACTGCCACTACTACACAGCTTCTATGCTATCAGTCTTATATCCCTTGAACTATCAACTATCATCAAATTCAAAAAGGAAATTCGTTAGGCACAGTGATAGTAAAAGTAGAAAAAAACACTCAATGCACAATAGCGAGAAAGATAAGGATCAGAGTGAAGGAGGCTTATAAATAAGAGATTTGGTCCATGACTCAGACAATGTTTAATGGAGTTTAAAAAGCAAGCCTACTGTGGCTTATCCATCTAAAGAGTAAACCTAGTGAAGAAGGTTAAGCTATGAAGGAAGCAAAATCTTCCCTTTTTTTATTTCATTTTCATATAATTTTTTCGATGGAAGACGGAAATCTAATTTCCGCTCTTGTCTTTTTTCCATTCTCATGTAAGAAGGTGAATGAATAGTAGAAGTAGTAGTAAAAGTATTAGTAGTAGCTGGTAAGGCATATCCCATATACTATAGTGAAGTGATTAAGGGGTTTTCAAGAATTAAATGAAGTAAAAAGAGAAAGGCTGAATCAGAGGTGAGTTAAAATAAAAACCATTCTTTATTTTCTTCCACAAAGAAAGCTAGCAGAACCACTACCACTTTTTAACCACTTCCATCCGTCCGATCTTCTATTCTGTCCTTTACTTTATCTCATGCGAAGGATTTGTGCTACTACTACTGCTACTACTTGGGCTACCTACGTGTTCTGAATTTAGATGAATCAGAAATAATGCAAAAACCATCAAGGAGAAAGTGTTATTATGGAGTGAAATGGGTTGTACATTTTACATTAGACTTCACTCTTTGTCAAAAAGAAGCTCCTTGAGCTTTAATTGTTTTATAATTCCTCATCATCTAGTTCCTACTCTTCTTCTTAACTATTTTAAATTTTCATTACTTTCACGATTAAATCTAGGATGTTAGAAGTGAAAAGGGATTATAAATCAAATTTAAACCCCAAAGCAAATATCAAAGAGCGACGGTTTCTGTAAATTATATAAATTTCTATATCTTTTAGTATGTTACAAAAGGTAATTCGGTTTGCATTTAAGGTTATAACTGATTTTATTATTATTAAAGCATTTACCAAACGACCTTTCTTGATTTTGGATGTCAGCTTAAGAGAAATACGTGTCTAGTTTTACATTTCAATATTTTAAATGCTTAAATGCCTTTTTATGCTGTTATGCTTCTAGCTAGCAAAAAGTTCTAAGAATTTCATAGTTTTTATGCCTTAATCGATAATAAAAAAAATATGTAAGTGTTTTTTTCTCTGCAGTTGCAAATATTTCAGGAAAGTAAGCAAAATCAACATCCGTTTTAGTTTCTGTTTCGTAGCTGTACATGCAAGTTTTATTTTTTTCTACCCAGCGGGTAGTCCGCACTTAGAATATTGTATTGCATTGCTTGAAACATTTAATACTTATTGTAAAAAAAAAAGTTTAATTTTGTTATAAGAACAAGTATAAAATTGCAAGTAGTTTTATTTCGAGCTGTGTGTAATGTATTCAAAAACCTATTGCGAGTTCAAACAACCTGTGTCTATTAGCTTTGTATTTTACTCCAATGATTAACAAAAAAGATAAGAACACCTTTTAAGTAAAGCACGATGTTAAAACAAGTAAGGAGCCGTGTTTCACGAGTTGCAATCTAATGGAATGGTTTTGTTCCATTTAAAGTATTCAACTTGCATGAGCATTAGTATAGTGTGTTGAGGCAGTAGTACCTAGTAGTAGTGTGTAGTCGTAATTCGTGATCAAGACTCAAGATCAAGTTGAACAATTAGAGAGGTAGTAGAAGAGTAAAAGCATTCCAAAGTAGAAAGAACTTTGTTAACAATTTGCATAGAACGTTCTTCAATTACTGCAATAGACCAGAATGCGAACAAGAACTTTAACACTTTCAATTATTAAGAATTTGAGCAAAGAAGTTTTAACAGAATGGGCTAATTCGACTTCGAGTAGTTAAGCTATTTAGTCAAATCAGCCAAGCCGCAATCATCACAATCACTATTCGCTACCAAGTCTACAGCAGCAGCACCACCATCACCTTATTTAACAACTATTACTTACTATGATGTGGCAAGGTGAAAGTATTTTCATTAGTTTTATTAAAGGTAAATTGCAATAGATAAGTAGTACCTACCTAGACTTTCATTTTCTACTACTACTACTACTATTCCTTCTACATTATTAGAATTACTCGTGTCTCTTGTTAGTTACTACTGCAGGTATTTTTCCATTAATTCTTGTTCAAGTAGGTAGATCTCACAGCAGGATTCGTAGCACCAGTAGTAGATGAAAGTCTGACTGAATCGCAGACTAAAATGAAAGTGAATGAGTAAAAGACATAAGCTAATAATATAACAGTCTGACAGAAGATAGAATAGAATGATAGAAACAAGTGTAAGAGAATTGAGGACGGAATAAAGTAAAAGATATTATCAACGCTGAACCAACTAATTGCATAACGAACTCTAAGAGCAAAATGAATCCGAATTATTACACAAGGCGATGCCATTAGAATAACCCTAGGCAGAGAAAGTATATTCCATTCAAGTCATTTCCCCACAGTCAATAAATTAAGTATTTAAATAGCAATCAGTTTGCTTTTTCATACTTTTATTATTTTATTGTACAAATCCACCTACTCAACTCCCCAAGGTAATCAAAATAGTGAATCGTTGAATAGTGTTGTGTGTGTGAGCTTACACAAAAGTAATAATAATTGTACCCAGTAGTAGTGTGTATTGGCACTCACTCACACAGGTATTAAATACAACCTAGGTAGTTGATTCATACGATAGAATAGTATGCAAACTAATATGAATTGACTTTCACTAGAGAAAGTACCGACCAATACTGTAGATACACCATATCGTGATAGCTTGTTATTCGCATGCGAACCTCAAATTTGAGACATATACTCCTCTAACCAATAGTCGAGTATAAATGGTGAAATGTTATTATTAACAAGAAAAAAGTCAAAGGTCTTCTGTACGCTAATATAAATACAAGAGTTCAGTTAGCGTAATAATAATAATAATAGGAAGCATTAAACTACAAGGGCATGTACATTTGAATCACTACTACTACCATTAACCATCAACACGACACGATTCTTTGGTACGTCTGGTCACCATATGTTATTCTCTTCAGTAGTAGTGTAAATGCCACTGCCATTATACAAATAGCAAACTATTGAGGAGTAAAAAAGTAGTAGTAGTAGAAGTCTTGGATACTGTATACAGACTAGTTTAGTCATTTGTAATAAGGTAGTTTGCAGTAAAAGAGGAATACAACTTTTCAGTAATTTTCCTCTGACATGAGACATATCGTGTCAGTACTGACTCGACATTACTGTCTTGCTTTGCTATATTATTTTGATATTTCTCTTGTTTTACTAAATCTTTCTGTGAACTTTCTCTCTACATGTACTTTCTCTTTTTCCTGCTATTTGCTGTATTCAGTGGAAATTCTGATTGGCTTTTAGAAAGCTTGAAGTCGTGTAGGTTGGGATATTTGTATTGTGTAGTAGGCTTTGGTACAAAAGAGGCTCTTCTTTGTGTAATAAGTTACCATATGGGATTTTAAGTATGGAAAACTTGTTTTTTTACATAGTTACATTTCATTCTGAGAAAAACAAAAATCCTTTATTTATCTTTTTAGCAAAATAAAAGAAAAAGCAATTTACTAAAAACAAAAAATGAAGTTAGAAAGGTGGCTTTATTTTTTTTTCTGTGAATGTCTCTCTCTCTCTCTCTCTTCTGTCTGTCTCTTTTAAAATGTAAGTGGAGTTGTCCGTATTTAGAATAAATGAAATTGTGTAGAAATCTAGGAATGTCAGGTAGACATGTATAAAAGAATTGTAATAATAGTAACAACTGTATGTGCTTAGGTTAAAGAAGAGACTGTGTATATACTGTACTGTAAGCTTGATTTGGTAAGAGTAACGAGAAGTTGCTTATTGCTTTTGTATTAACTATGCTAGAATTGTTTTGTTCTGATGTGAGTAAAATGAAACAAAACCCACCCAGC